>VDFB02047230.1:421058634-421096415 GCA_007258455.2 Sequoia sempervirens
GAATTAATGTTAACATATGTATAAATAAGAGGTCATTTCACTATGTTTCATCCTAGAAAATTTTTATGAGCACTATTCGAGAGAGCATTATTGGAGAATTATCAAGAGCATTTTCAAGGCATTCAAGAGCATATTTATATAAGAATTATTGCAACAACCAAGATCCTATTATCATGTCAAAGTATTATTGCATCATGCATGTTATTAGAGCTAATATGTTGATGTAGTGTTCAAGATCCATTCAAGCATTCAAAGGCATTGTTTCAAATCAAGTTTCAAGAACAAAGATCCACATCCATTGAAGCCATTTCATGCAAGTTGTAGATCCACATTCCAAGATTCAAACAAGGGTTTGGTGAGTTGTGACATAGGCTTGTTCATTCATAATTCTTTCATGCTATTGTATTTCATTACAAGGTTTAATTACCAAAATGGGGTTTGACCAAGACAAACCCCCATTCACCAACAACAACAAAAAATTTCCCTCTTGATTTGTGTTTGTAGATTTTAGGTGGAAGATCTCTTGGAGAGCAAAATTGCAAAGTTATCAAAGTTGCATTTGTTGTCATCATTCTTGCAATTTCATAGAAACTCATCTATAGGATTTATTTTTGATTTTCTAACTGTGAGAATCAGGGATCTGGGAGTGCAATTATAGTAGAAGAGAACCCATAAACCATTTTTACAAAGCCATAGCCATTTGAAAAGCACTTTTGGTGATTGGTACACATCATTTTCCCTTTCTCAGATCTGCATTTTAACTTCTAGTTCCATCATAATTGGGCTTAATCTATTAGATGCATTTTATAGCTTGCATTTTGGGTTTGATTGGATACTTTTAATCTTCCTCCCCAAAGTGTTGTTTAATCAGGACCCCCATCCTTGCATAAAAGGGAAATTTGCAGATTCACACCTTGAGTTGACTCACCTTAAGGTTGATCGTCATTTCATTGTTTGTATCTCATTTTTTAAATGAAATAGTGGAGAATAGGTCTATTTATTATCATTTTGGTGAACCCCCTTTTACTTTCAATCAACCCCAACCCATTTTTCACCATTTCACATTGCATATGATATTAGAATTTTTTTTGGTATTGGGTTATATGCCTTTACTGCTTTCAAGTTAAAAGCTTATAGTTGATTTATTTTAAAGTTTTCTTGGGATTACATTGAAATTTTGAGAGGGAGCTATAACTCTATATAATTCAGAGAATGGTTGTTTCCCATAAAGAAAGGTTAACTCTAGTTGTTGGTAACAATTTAACCTTTAGGTTTAAGAGTCAAGTGTTAAATTTCAAGGTTCCCTATCTTTTAGCCAACAAAATTGAAGAGGAAGGTTCTAGCCTATCCAATCCCCCTTATTTTCCTTCAAATTGGTGATAGCATTGAATTCACTAGCCAAAATCCAAGGGATTAATGGAGTTTGGGACCACACATACCCAATATGAGCCTAGAGACAACTTTTACCAGGAAAATACATCGGAGCATAGACATTCGTTAACAAGAAGACTTTACCAAATTCAAAACTCGAGGCTGCCATGGATAAGAACATTCTACCAAAAATCCACCATAAGGAGATATCTTACATGGGTCCCAAAGATAGAATATACCTCCAACACTAGACTGAGCCCAATACATTGACATTAACCTCTCCACTATAACTTGGAAGCCATGTTAAACATAATTTCCACTAATAACTTAGATTCCTAAATGAAGCACACATTAGGAGAATGCACCTTAATTAGATCCCGAAAAACCTTTTATCTAGGGATGTTGTTGAAACCCCTTGCATTCTAGGAAAGAAATATCATTTATGAGAGTTAGAAAAATGGGAGTCAATAGTTTTGACTGAACATGACTCCACCAAATTCTCCCCCATTAACTTAATTTTATCCTGATCTTTCTTCCTCCTCAACTTGGAAGACTTCTCTAAGCTCCCCTTTTTGAAGTTATTTTGCTACAGTCCCAACGTAGGCACCTCTTTATTTCCTTTACCAGACTCTTAAGCAATAACCTCCAATGTTCGCTCAATCAAAGACAATCTCGATCCTTCACCCAACACATTCTTCCCAAGAAGAACTGTCTCTTTCAAGTACTCTTGAATTTGATCTTTATCCACTTGTGTTTCTATTCACTCAATCTCCATACTATTATGACTGAGATCCTCTGTGGAGCTCAATTAATCCACCCCAAAATTATTTGGTTTAGAGAGCAACTTGTCTATATTTTCCTCTTGTTGACTCATGTCCTCCAAAGCCTCAAACCAGTTATAAGTCACAATCACCCTGTCTATCTTTTAGAGTTATTTTCAAGCCTCTACCCTTGTTATGAGGCTTAACAGGGATACAACCTTCCTTGTTAGTTTGCCCCTCAGACATAGGGGATTTTCCTTTATCCTTTAGAGGTGGTGGTCACGAAATAAACTCAGTTGATGCTCTGCTAGAAGGAACCTCCTAATGAGCTAAGTTTAGGACATTTCCTTTGCAAATACCCATACTCATCATAGATCTAGTAGTGAAACAGGAGAACTTCATAATCAAGTTTTTGAATCCATGAAGTGGATCCAACCTGAATTTCCATTGAATCTGGAAATGGGCTATTTAAATCAATTTCAATACAAACACGTGCATAAGAGTCTACCTTCTTATCCAATGCTTTTTGATATGAACCAACTAATTTTCCCAACAAAAAAGTAATTATGTGTAGAATATCACTCCTCCAGATTTCTAGAGGTGGCCAGGGGAGCCTTACCCAAATTGAGATCCTTGATGGGAGCTCCTTCATAGAATTAAATCCTATATGTCAGGGTTTGATGAACAAACCCACTTTCTTATAGAAGTATGGACCCCCTCAAAATCCTTATTATGATTTTCCATGTGGGAGGACACCACCATGAAATAGTTGTTGGTATCTTGCATAATCTCCTTGTCTCCCTCTAGGTTCTTATTTCGATGAGTCCATATTCTAAGAGAGGGAGGGAGACCCAAATCACCATAAATTTTCAAATTAAAGTGTGATTACAAAAGTAGTTAACATCCTCAGCCATTGAATCTGGTTGAATAACTAAAATTGAATGAAAAAGGCTCCTCTCCAAACAACCATTAATCTTCAAGGCTTGAGGACCCCTGATGTATGATGATCCCCCTCATTTAAAGTATTGTTTAGAAAATTAAGTTCTTTGGAGTAGATTGATGTGAATGGATCTACCCCTGCCAAAATTTCAGAGAAAGTCATTTTCTTAGACCCCCTAAAGCCTTTAATCAACATTAAAAATAGATAAAAGAACCGAACAAAGGGATAAAATTGCTACCCATATGTTTGATCCCCTTTCCCTATGCCAAGACCACCTACCACACTCCACACAAAACCTAGCAAAACACTCCCCACAACACAATCGACAACACCCACACACTAGAACTATAAACCCCCCATGCACAACCTACAAATCCTCCAAACATAAACCATGCAAAACAAGGGATGCTTAATAGAAAGAAGACAAGCCTATAGAATGGAAAAAATCATAGGGTCGAAACACCTTAGTTCATGCTGCCAAGGAAAACCCTAGTGGCTTCCATGCACAAGACTTGTGATCATATGATTTTTATGTACTTTCCAATTTAATTCAAAGAGAAATTTGTGGTTTTTAAGATGATTTGGGCAATATATATGAAAACTACTCAAAAAAATTAACTTTTTCTATTTTTATCTAGAGATATTTATGAAAAGGAAAGAGGTCATGAGGTCTAGTCTCCCCCAAAACACATGGTACTGGAGGGAATGTTACACTAGCGCCACTGGTCACATGAATTTTTTTTACCAAGCACACTGTAGTTTATAGGGGGGTGGATACTCGACCGATTCCTGCAGTCTAAAAAAATAAAAGAGATATTTTTGAAAAAATACTTCATCTAAAAAACTGAGAGAAAGTGAGAGAGAGAGGGGGGGAGATATCTAAGGAGAGAGAGAGAGGGTAGCACTATGGTCATGCCCCCAAGGTAGAAAAAACTAAACCTAAGCTAACAATTTAAACATGAAACCTAGTTTAGCCTAAATTTTCTTGCATGAGTTGTCAATAAAGTAAGGAATAATGGGTTTTAGTACATGTGCACTCAACTTTTGTATATCTAGGTTTAAAGGAAATAAAATAACTAATATATGAGAATAAAAATATTAGCACTACAAGAATGCAATGCTCTAGAGTGTGCATATGGTTAGATAAAAGGATGTGATGGTCACTAATAGGTTCAAGTCAATAAGAAAGGAAATTAAAGAAGCAAAGATAAAGAACTAATATAATTATAAGAAATAATAGAGATGCTCACAAATATAAGAAAGAGGTGAGTGTTGCACACACACACCAACAGGCAGATAAATTATCACTGAAGAATGTGGGAACCAACCTTTACTTGAAAGATCCATCGAGAAAACCTAAATCTAAGGTGATATTAGTTCAATCCCAAGGCTCAAGAATATCAGGTCTTGATATACTAGGTTCACTCAGGGTTTGTTATGTAAATTAATATTAATCATGAAACCAAATCAGAGGAACGAATCAAAAGATAACACATAGTAGATGGCAGTTGGCAAGAGAAACTTCTGGAATAAGTTAGGAGGAACTTTGACTTTCTTTGGCACTTAAAAATTTTGGACTCATGTCTTTAAGATAAAACCAAGATATCAAATAGGATTGAGCAAGTCATCAACTTAATCTTCAAATAAAATATAGGAACTAGTTGGATATTCAGAGTGATCAATTGGATATAGAAATTTTAATCCATTAGCTCTATGTTCCTGCCTCCAAGCTATGGCTTTGGGAAAAATGCCAGTAAGTATCACACATTGAAACTTGACATCTCCTTCGTTGCATGTGTAATACCTTGATCTTTGGTTCCTTGGTTACCCATGTTTCTTTTCTATATGCTTATTCTTTGCATGAACTTCCAGAGTATTCCATCTAACCTGGGTGATATTGTTAGATCTGCTCGCAATCCAAATTTTCCTGACTGCCCATACCTGAACATTGTCCAACAACCTATCTCTCCTGCACATAAAATTCCACATGTCAATTCCCTTTTAGACCATTAATAAAAACCTCATTAGCATTATTATCATTAATCCTTTCAAAACCAATCTATAAGTAACACACTTTAACTTTTTCTTGTAACCTTCGACTTTATGCAGGTTGTTGGATGTTTTATGCACTCAAGAAAAAATGAGTAACAAGTTTGAACATTCTTGCACCAATGCATAATTTATCCGGGTATCCGGGTATCCAACACCTGATTACCTGATTGCCTTTAAAACCCAACTATTCAATGTACTGCACTTATCGGAACAAATCACAACCTGACTTCCCTCTTCTAGGGGTCTTTTCATACTTGCGATCTTTTGACTCCCGACTGCATTGACTTGTATAACTTTCTCCAAGAAATCACCCCAATTATTCACCCAGACTCGAAATACTCGAAAACTCGATCACTCGAACCCAACACCTAGTACACTTGATCATGAATTACTTTCAATATTTTTTGACTTCCCATGTGCTTCTCTTGAGGCCACCAACCATCTAGCTTTTTTATTAAGCAATAATTTTCAACTTGGGTCCCCAAGCCTTATATTCTTGGGGTGTGTTGTGAGACCACACAACAACTTGCAATCAACAAAACCAAATTCAAAAGAAAAACCTGAGAATCAACCACCTGCAATAAATCATAACTTATGCATATTTTCCACAATAACCCCTACCTTCAATTAAATTCAAGCATAAGGACCATAAAACTTCACCTAAAAGTACCAATGTGTGCATTGATTTATTACCATCTCTGTGACTTGATGAAAATGATTGGTCTATTTACATTGAGCTACCTAATTTGGTAATCCTTCTTAGCCAACCTGGATATTTCCTTGTTGACAGTCAAGCATCCATATCCCTAGCAAGGATATCTTTATAATTTCCCCAAACATAGCTCTACTGCTTGTTATGCGTCTATAGCCCCGGTAGAGATATTTGGATAGCCTAAAGAGTTGAATTTCCTTTTTCGACATTTCTTTGATATTCATTTTTCATTTTCATTTGATATTTCATTGTAAGCTCTTTTGCTTCAACTTGCAGAACCCACTATTAGATTGGGAATTACAGTGGTAGCAAAGGTTACCTTTTGATTTTTCACTCAATGCAAATATCCTTCATCATTTTTACCAATTCCCAAAAGATTTACATAGTGAATTTCTTGTATGTGAGACTCCCCAATGATTACCACCCTTATGCTAGATTTTGACTAATTTCAATTTGTTATCTGATAGAAAATAAGCATAAGTTAAAATTTAGTTGCAAGTTATCAAATCACCTAATTAATTCTAAATTTAGAAACATTAGTTGCCACCAATCCATTTTTGTCAATCCATGGAAACCCACTAAATTTAACTCCACCGACAACTTTAGATTTGGTGGCTCTACACTCACATTAATGCACCGGGCTTGTCATAATGATGCCTTAACTAATCCATCATGCTCTTCATTTAATTTGCACACATGATTATGCATGTATTAATTCTCCTCAAATTTCTCAACATTTTGACATGTGCCAACTCACCGATATAGCTCTCCTCCCAAATTGCACATCTGGATAATTTCATAATTAATATGGCTCGATCGAATGAACTGAAATGACCACCATTTAATTTTGTAATATTGAACTCACCTAGCTCATTATCTCCATATTGGCCATCCTTGAACCCACTGAATACCAGCTTCGTGAAAAATTATCTGATTTAACTTTTAATTTTGAGAAAAGTGTGCTTTCGCCACCTCAACTAGCATTCCCAAAATTTTCACTGGCTCAAGGCAACCATGCACCACATATTTCTCATGGCTTTGTATAAATACAATACTCTCCTCCAAATTTTGTACTTCTATCTTCGAATTTCAATTTCCTATCTAAATTTTCTCTTGAAATCATGGATACCCCCATCTATCTTACCAGCTTTCATCGTCAAACCAACTTCTTAGGGCGAATTACAAGCCAGCACCTCGGAAAAGTGTTTTTCCTCAGGACGCCCTCTACCAAGGCCTTTCTTCATCTAGTTCTTGGGGAAAATTTCATGAATGTAGGCTCTTATTACAGGGTGAATATTGGAAGAATGAAGAAGAAACCCTCTGCTATGTTTTCATTGATGCCAACATTGTTTGGTTACAACTTTTGTCTAATCTGGTAAACAGAGTTTGTGTTACCTTGATATGGTAATTTGGCCTGGAATTTCTCATGTTGAAAGATCAGCTTATGTGGTTTTAATATGTTATTTAGGAATATTAAATACATCTATGGAAAATTTTTCATTGACCTTGGTTGAATGGGTTGAAAGATATAAATGACATAAGTTCAACATATAGTTTTTTGCTTATAACTGTGCATAGTGGTATGAGCTGATTGGTCTGCATTCCTCTAGTACTTTGATCTGGTCTTTGCAAATTTGGGAGATGGTTTATAGGTGTCAACTCTACATGTATTCCTAATGGCACATGCTTATATGATCTTATGGTTGATTGCTGTTGGTTAGCTTGGCCTATTTTTGTGATCAAGTCTTCTTTTGGCCGACCTTATACTTGAATAAGTGGAATGAAGATTAATATGCTTTGTGGATGTAAAAGAGATCCTTTTTAGGTCTGTGGCAACCTAAATCATGTCTTGCACACTTTGTTTGTTTCAATGTTTGGGCCAACATGCTATTTTTGAATTAAGTATGTGTACATCTAATTAGGCTGACCTAATTGATGTATGTGGATGTTATAGCATAGATATATGAAACAATTTTGTATTGTAGATGTGACATGTGATGAGAGAGGATGTGTGATAGTGTGATATTATGCGAACTTGTAAATTTGTATGTATAAGTTCTATATCAAGATAGAATTGTAGTATATGTTGAGCAACTGCAAACTAGTGCAGAATTTTGCATTTTAGAGCTTCATTGGAATTGAATTCAACACATGAAAGGTGCATTTCATCACTTCACTTCTTGGTAATAAGCCACTCTATTTTGTAATAATTTTTCTATTTTGTAATCATTTTAGGCTGTGATCCTTTTTCAAGGATAACGTGTCTTGGCTGTAAGCCCCTGCAATATCTTATAATAGATTATAATATATTGTGAGCTAATCCTCATCGTGGTTTTTCCCTTTCTGGGTTTTCTGCATAAAATCCTAGTGTTTATGTGTCATGTGGTGTTGTGATCTTTTTCATGTCTTTATTCACAATTACAACTAGATATGTTTTAATGATTGGATGGTTCATAGCTAAATGGTTTAATAGAATATTGATTCACCCCCCCTCTCAATATTTTGGGTGTTCAACAATTGATATCAAAGCCTGGTTCCTTTAGAAAAGCCTAACAACTTGAGGAAGATCTTGGAATTTGAACACATGGCTAAAAAAAGGTGTCATATTCCTCTGGAAGAAATCTCTACAATTAGATACTTTGAAGATGATTGCATAATTGACAAAGACGAACTTAATGTTGCTCTTGAAGATCTTGACAGATTTGAAAATGAAAAAGAGATTCTGAAGGAGAACCTAAAAGAAGCAAATGAATGCATCAAAAAATTAAGAAAGCAAATTAAGAAGTTCAAGGAAAGGCATAGAGAAGTTGGTGATTAGTTGAAGAAAGCAAATGAGGACATTACCAAACTAAAATTGCAAGTAGAAGAAAAGAAGACAATTGAGGACTGTCAAAAAGTTGAAATTCAATGCAAGATTGATGAATGCATCAAGCTTGAACAAGAAGTGGTGTCCCTAAGATCATATCTACACAAAGGAAGAGCTCATGATGACAAATTCAAAACAAGTTCTATAAGGTTGGATGAACTGATTGCAGGACAAAAACCCTCTAAGGATAAAAGTGGTTTGGGATTTGAAAAATGATAAAGCTCAAAGTAAAATTAGACCCCTAACAAGGTTGACAACCAAAGGAAGACTCAAAGCAATGGTAGACATATCAAGAATCAAAGAAGCAATACTGGAAGGATTCCTATTAGACAAACTAATGCTCAAAAGTACTCATCTTTCAATGGAATTTGTTTCTCATGTAATAAATTTGGTCATAGGGAAAAAAATGTAGAAGTAGAATAAATCAAAATGTTGGATTCTTTTTTGGACAATGCTTTGCATGCAAGAAACCTAGACATAGAGGTACTGAGTGCAAAAGTCAAATGATTATGAATAGATTCAATTATGGTAGAATGGTTCAATATTTTTATGGTTACTACTACACATGCAATGCATTTGGTCATAAGCCTAACTAGTGCAAATCAAGGATGAATTCAAATTAGTTTAGTCATAAAATTATTGTGTGCTACACTTGCAACAAACTAGAACATATTTCAAGATTTTATAGAAGCAAAAATGAGACAAAATCTAATCTGAAACAAAGGAATAAATCTGTGAATAAAGTTGATACTACTGAAGTAAAGAAGCAAATGGAGAAGATCTAGAAGAAGGAAGAATCTGAGAACAAGGATGACCCTAATACATTTGTACCTCCTTCTAGTGCAAATAATTTGTTCAAAACGTAAATCCAATAATGGGTTTAGAGGGGGCAATTACAGAGAAAACTAACAAACCCTTGATGTATGAGGTGTCAAGTAGTGACATGAAGATATGTGATGTAAAATGACACTCTAAATATTTTGAAAAATATTCTGATAGAAAATATACAAATTTGGAGATTTTTAGAGAATTTTAGGGTTTACAGTGTATTCATGGGGTGTTTATCAGCTTTTTGGAGATCAAATGCAATAAATGCGAAATTAGGGTAGATTGGTAAAGTAGAAAAAGTGAAATTCTAAGCCATGTTGAATCACTTTTACACATTTGAAAGAAAGCAAAGTGATTTGAAATGGATTTGAAGGTGATCCAAAGCATCTAGTATCAAACCCGAGTTTCCATCGAGGGTGAAAAAGGTATTTACAACTATCTATACTTTGTGGGTTTGCATTAGAAGTAATTGCCAAAAGCATCTGTAAAAGAATTGAGGGAGAAATGGTCACACCAATAGTAGTTGAAATTTCTGAAAGACCTAGACCAAAATTCAAAATAATTTCATGGAAGGTTTTCAAAATTGACCCTATTAGTGCATTTTCACAAATTCCAAATAAGGTTTTTCCCATTGAGGACACTAGAGTTTACATTCATGGGAAATTGGAAGAATTTGATTGTCAAGTACTCAAGAATCAATGGCTAAAGGACTGTAAAAGCACAAAGTTGTGTCACACTTTTAGCCAACTTATCAGCACAACTAAATTTACGTATTCCTAACTAAAAATCAATTTCGGTCAAACATATGATCCAGTAAGATTCATTCTAGCTAAGTTAGATACTTTCACAGCTTTTTCAACTAAAATTGTTTGCTAAAAATATATGGAGCACCACTTTGAGTCCAATTTACTAAAAAAATAAAATTATTTGAAAAACTGGAAGTTTCAATAACTCCTCTTAATGTAAATAACATTTTTTTAAAAATATAAAAATACCCTTTTGTAGATCCATAAATGTAGTTTTCAAAAATATATTTATTTTAACAGTTTAATTATTTATATTTTATTTTTTATTTTTACTAAAAGTAGGTTATCAACTTAAAATATTAGGTTGATTACTATGCCAAGGAAAAATAATAAAACTTATAAAAAAAATTGAAAAAAATATGATGCACTAGATAAAAGAATCTATTTCAAGATGGTATATTTTTTTTTTCCATTTTAGATAGGTATTTAATATGAAATTTGACGTCTAATGGAAAAAACTATTTTTTGATTCATGCACATTTCAATATTTATTTAAAAATATATATTTATCAAAATTGGAAAAAAAAATATCCATGCACAAAAGTTTCAAGTTATAAATACACATAAAAAAATTGAAAGAAAAAAAACAAAATTACTATAAAAAGTTTGACGTCTTATGCAACTTCATTTTTCATCAACTAAATTATAGTGTTAATTTATTAAAAATTAGTTTAAAATAATTTTTTAATTTTTTTAAAAAATACAAACATAAAATATGCTAAAAAATACACTTTTTTATTGGTTTACATCATTTCAAAATTCAAAACATATATGCCACTTTTTAGTGATTCAAGTTTAAAAGTTGGATTACTGTTAGTCATTTCCTTTATAAAGTGTGACATAGCTTTGTGCTTTTACACGGTCCACTAAGTTAACTGGAGATAATTTCTTAGTGAAGCCAAAGTATGAAAACCTAATATGGAAAAAGTTAGATGTTTGGAACTGGTTCCCTAACTTTAGCAGTGAAATGGATGCAAAGTATGTGAGAATAGCCCTAAGTAGAGTACATGATAATTTTTTATGGACAAATGTGTCTAGATTAATTTCTAAAGATGTGATTAAAGTTGTGACTAGACTCTATGATACTGAACCTGTACCAGTACTAAAATCTATGAAGAATGATGTGGTTATGAAATTAATTGGTGCCACATATGATGGGAGATCATTGACAACCAAACCTATTACCAACCCTACTATGAAGTATGCATGAATTATGATCCTAGGTCACAAGATCTACTTCACCAACAAAGGAAATTCAGTGTCTGCAACTATAATCTATGTTGCACATGACATGGTGGTGAATGGAAAAGACTATGATTTATGTGAGTTGCTCCAACAACAACTTATGGAGAACTTGAGCCAAACCAAGTCAAAGAAATATCCTTTCATGTTCAAAACTTTGATAGTTTGTTTGCTATTTTACTTTCTAAGAGAGCTACCTGGGAAGAAAAACATTATATGGGATACTAGTAGATTGGTAGCACATCAAATCTTTGATTATTTGAGTAACATTGGGGATTTCAAGGCACATGGAGATGCTTTGACTGCATTTTTCACGGTTTTTCAAAATAACATGCATGAAAGAGAGAGAATTCCAAAAAGTTTAATAAGAAAACATGCAAATGATATAACTTTCCTAATATTCACTGATGAGTGCATTATAGAGGCAGTGGAACACAAAACTCTATGGATAGACCCTCTAGGATATGAGATTGATGAGAAAATGGCTAAGGGTCTCATTGAAATATTGCTAAATAGCCCTAAGGACCCCTCTCAACCAAGGCATGGAACATATGAAGAGAAGTCAACTAAACTTTTTTTGGAAACTTCAGCACCTCAAAGAGCCAAAAGGGTAGCTAAACATGTTGAGGATTACTTTGCACTACATAGACTTTTAAAGGATGATGTTGATAGGTTAAGAGAAGTTGCAGTGGAGAAGAATGCCAAAGTAGTTGGAGAGCCCTTTGAACCTAGAAGATCAAGAAGATAACCTTCCACCACTACCTTTGCATTTCCAACAACATCTGGTGTAGCTACAACAATGAAAGAAAAGAAGGTGGAACATAGTACTCCAGTAGCAGTTAATGTATATGCTTCCTTTGGACCCAACACCTGAGCTTCTAAGAGGAAGAATGTACCCCCTATAGCACCCTCTGCCACCTCTGGAAGAAGAATAAAACAAAAGGAAAGTAGAAAAAGGAACATAAGTGATGCGGTTCAAGAGGAAATTGATCTTGGCCTGGAAGAAGAAGCTTAGTTGAAAATAAAGAGAAGTAGTGTCTCCACCAGCAATGAAGGTACCTCACAAGAGGTTGGAACCTAAATCAAGAATGCAAAAGGAAATTTTGTGGACACATCTGGTGAAGAGGAGTCAGAGAAGGAAAAAAATGCTTTCACAATACTTGTGCATGAGAAGAAGGGTGAAGAAGGCACATCAAAGCCTAAGGAGGACAAACCCAACTCTCCTCTAGTAAGAGACCACTCACCTTTGAAGTTGGAGCCTCTAATAAATAATATGATAGAATCTAATGATTTTCTAGCTACTGCTAAATTGTATGATGAGGTTGATGAAGAAGATAAGGAAACAATTATAAATGCTTTTATTCAATATATGATTATTTTTTATGAGTATGGAAGACATAAGGAAGAAGGTGACAGACAATGTATGGGAAGCTCTAATACAAAGAAGGCATGAAGTTATAAATATTGATGACAAGATCAAGTCTGGTGCCTTGAACACATACAAGTCCCCCTTGTCTGAGGATGATGCAACTACCCTGCTAGAATAATATTCTAAGAGGTTTAGGGTTAAATAGATAGTTGCTATTCTCATGAAAAAAGAAAAGGATAATGCAGAAAAGTTGAAGCAAGAGACTTTTTCCACAATAAAAGACATGGCAGAGAAAATTGGGATGAGTGATGTTTCTTCATCTCATACAAATCAAGTACAAGAGCCTGATAAAGAAAAAGTTATGGACACTACTACCAATATACATGTTTGCAAGGAAGTAAAATATCATTCCATTGAAGAGACATTGCATTTGAATAAGGTTGATGATATACATGATTCTCCGGAGACATCTGCTCCTCTGGAAGATACAAAGGATACACCTAGAGAACATACTAAAGATCAGTATAAAAATGATACCGGTGACAATCCAAAAGAACACCAGGAGAGTACCAGAAATAATGGTGAAGAAGATAAAAATGAAGGAGAATAAAGAAAATATGAAAAGAGTGGTGATGGAAAGGATAATGAGGCTAAGAAAGAGGAAGAAAATAAAGACAAACCATCAAAAAGTCCCTCCAGAGAGAAAGAAGAGGAAAAGAAAGAAGCAAATAAAGAAGAAACAATTGTGGGAAGAAGTGAAGAAGAATCTCTAGAGACCATTGAGCCATCAAAGACATCTAGAGAATCATTCGAGAGTACTCTTAAGGGTCTTTTGTCAAGGAAAATAAGGATTCAACCTGTAATTCCACCTCAACTGATTCAACTCCCATTACATCAAGGCTATGTGGATTTGAGTAAGATCTCACCTGTTCAAAGTGTTGGAAATAGGATGCCATTTAATTGCAAATCCTAAATATTAATTATTTCATGTATCTCCTAGATTCTTGGAATGTGTTCAACAACACTAAGATTAGGATGAGATTAATATTTGGATGAAATAAATCATGAAATTGACATTTGTATTTATTCCTAAATAATAGGAGCATGTGGGTGCACACATGGTAAGGTGAAACTCACCTTGTGTCCAGTTAACTATACAGAGTAACAATTAACACTTTTGAATGCATGCAAAGATCCTAGGAGTTAGGATTTGATGTTTGCATGCTTGAAGTTTAGTTAAGTTCAGTTAAGTTCAGAATTAGTTTAGATCAGTTCAGTTCAGTTTGGTTCAGATCAGTTTAGTTATCTTCAGTTGCATGCATGTTAGTTATTTTGAGTTGCATGTAGTTAGCTTCGTTAACTTGGAATGCATGGCTAATAACATTGAGTTGTATGACAGATAACAGGGACTACCTCCAGTTAACAAGGGATGACCATTCTTTGGGAATGGTGTTGAGTAAATGTTTCAGTTAACAATAAATCACTTGAAGTTAACTTGGGCGCCCAAGATGCTTTATTGGAATTAACTCCAATGCATGATAAGATATTTTTGAAGGCTCAGTTAAGTAGCTTTAATTGTGGGCGCCATCTTTGAGGAATAGCTTTGGAATTATCACTGAAGTGAAGGATGAGTTGTAGCTTTAGTTTGGGATGCCCAAATGGGTAAAGCACATGTTCTAAGCTTTATTCTCACGGTAATAACTCAACTTGAAGTAATATGGCGTACCTTTTCAAGGGCTTGAGCTTGTGCATTGTAATTATCACCATTTGGAGATTACAAGGTTGCATATTGTCTCTATATCTCATTCAAGTTGAAGAGAGTTTTCATAATTGTTATTGCAGGTGTGAAGAAGATTGGTAAAGACAGAAGAAGCATTCTCAAGCAAGAATTGGAGCTATTGTAATTCGAGTTTGAATAATAGAATAATTCTTGGTGGAGTTTTTTCCCGAAAGGGTTTCTCCACGGTATATCTTGTGTGATCCTTCTATTATCCTGTCTAGTTCTTCTAAATAATTCTCTCTACATTCTACAATAGTAAAATGGATTAATCAAGATAATCATCCACAAAGAATTTATGTAACAAATAAAAGACTTACTTAGAACAGCAATTTTGAAGTTTTACAGAGTATTAAGCTAAGAAAACACCTCATTTTACAACACAAAGCATTGAGCTTAGTGGTACCTTTCTTGACTCTGACAAAAAGGAAATTATTGAAACCCATCAAAAAGGGAGTAACCTTATAAATGATGCCATCAAGGCTTTGCAGGATACAACTCCCGGTGCCACAATTGATGACTCTCTAGCCCCCATTGAGAATTTAAAGTTTTTGGTTGACTCACTCAAAGAATACACCTCTAACCTAAAGGAGCAGAATGAAAAAGAGGTAGAGTCAAGGGTTTTAGAGAAAAGGTTACTGGTACTACACGATAAATGTGCAACCAAACACAAGGGGGAATTTTTGAAGTTTTAGAGTTTTGGAGAAGTTGTAGAGAGACTTTTGTGTATATTTGAAAGGGGGAGTTTGCATAGTTTGAGAAAAGATAATTTTGAAGATCCGACATGCTTCCATCAATGAAAAAGGGGGAGATTGTTGGAAGAATGAAGAAGAAACCCTCTGGTGTGTTTTAATTGATGCCAACATTGTTTGGTGACAACTTTTGTCTAATTCGATAAACAGTGTTTGTGTTACCCTGATCCGGTAATTCAGTCAGGAATTGCTCACATTGAAAGATCGACCTATGCAGTTTTAGTATGTTATTAAGGACTATTAAATACATCTATGAACAAGTTTTCAGTGATTTTGGTTGAATGGGCTAAAAGATATAAATGACAAAAATTTGACATATAGTTTTTTTCTTATAACTGTGCATAGTGGTATGAGCTAATTGATTTGCATTCCTCCAGTACTTTGATATAGTCTTTACAACTTTGGGAGATGGTTTATAGGTGTCAACTCTACATGTATTCCTAATAGTGCACACTTATATTATCTTATGGTTGATTGGTGTTGGTTAGCTTGGCCTATTTTTGTGATCGTCTTCTTTTGACCGACCTTATACTTGAATAAGTGGAATGAAGATTAATATGTTTTACAAATGTCAAAGAGATCCTTTTTAGGTCTGTGCCGACTAAATCATGTCTTGCATGCTTTGTTTGTTTCAAGGTTTGGGCTGACCAACTACTTTTGAATTAAGTATGTGTACATCTAATTAGGCCGACCTAATTGATGTATGCAAATGTTATAACATATATATATGAAACAATTTTGTATTGTAGATGCGACATGTGATGAGAGAAGATGTGTGACAATGTGATATTATGTGAACTTGTAAATTTGTATGTATAAGTTATGTATCAAGGAAGAATTGTAGTATATGTTGAGCAACTACAAACCAATGCAAGATTTTACATTTCAGAGCTTCATTGGAATTGAATTCAACACATGAAAGGTGCATTTCATCAGTTCACTTCTTGGCAGTGAGCCACACTCTATTTTGTAATCATTTTAGGTTGTGAGCCTTTTTCAAGGATAGTGTGTCCTGGCTATAAGACCCTGTAATATCTTATAACTGATTATAATATATTGTGAGCTAATCCTCACTATGGTTTTTCCCTTTTTGGGTTTTCTACGTAAAAATTTTGGTGTTTATGTGTCATGTGGTGTTGTGACCTTTTTCATGTCTTTATTCACAATCACATCTAGATATATTTTAATGATTGGATGGTTTATAGTTGAATGGTTTAATACAATACTGATTCACCCCCGTCTGAACATTTTGAGTGTTCAACAGTGAATTCCAAACTGGCTTCATGGTTCGTCGCTTCTCTATAAGATCTCAGACTCTTTGTAGTCAAATTTCATTTTACTGCTACGATGATAGTGCGACTAGACTACTTGAGGAATCTGGACACTGTTCTAGCCATTGCTTAACCTGCGGTGGGAATTTCATCTGCTAAGGACATTCCATGGTTCTTGAATCAATGAGAGTTCCTCTTCTACCCTTTCTCACTGCTTTGCACACCCTTGACCTTGATGAGCACAAAGACAACGCCTACCTAGGATATATGTTTCTTTGGGATGAGGTGCAATAAATTAACTAGCTAGGAAGCATGTCCACTATTTCAATGTAGTTTCTTGAACAGCTAGCCCCCTTTTTTTATTTTTGATATCTAATTATAATGAAAATTTTGTATTTCCATGTACATGCGAGGTTATTACCATATAATATAATGGAAATTTTGGCTTTTCTGTAAAAAAAATTCACTTTTTGCTCTTTATGTGTGCATTTTCTTTAAATGGTTTTACATTTTTTTCTTTTCACTAGAATGGTTTTCACAATTCAGTTACCATGCGTTCTAATTGAGGCGAATTTGCTAATTACGGGACTTGAACCAAAAAAATAGTAAAAAAAAACTACCAAAGAAAACTAATCTAACAAAGCAAATTTACCCTAATCTCCATTACTGAATTTGTAATGTTTTTAGTTTGAATCTTAGTAGGCTTATCTTTCAATTTGCTTAAGTAACATTCAGATAACCTACTGTAATTATGAATTACTCAAAATTTTGTGCATTTAATGAACGAGAATTCAAACTTGTATACCCACAATTTTGCTAACATGTATGGAAATGAACTGATGGACGATCAATTGCAAACACCTTTTCCATTATCTTGGACTTATACCTTCATTCAACTTTCGCTTGCAGCATTCCATCTTCCTTTTCCTTGTTTCAGGAACAGTTGTGTTTGTTAGATGGTCACTTCTTCCTTCAGGGATTTTTCGGAAACCTGCCTTGTCTTCAACCCTAACATCACTATTTATCTCATTAGACTAGATTCCAACAAGATTTACACAATTCTCAAAGAGAGAGAAAGTAAAATCTTGATATTCTATCATTTCCATAAAATCAAATGCATCTTCCCTTTTAAATCATGGATTCAAAATTAAGGGTGAAAAGCATACATCTCCCGTTTGTTTCATTTGTTCCTTATTTTCGCCATCACCCACATGTGCAAAAAGTGGTAACTCACTTCCTTCATATTCACACTTAAAGTGTGATGTTTCCAAACTTTCGTGACTCTGCTTTTTTTCCTACAATTTTTTTGAGATTTCCACATAATGATCATAGTTATCAAATTTATTTCATCCAACTATTGAACCGATAAAAACTATATTTCCGCTAGGGTTATGCATTCTTTTAGAATTCAAACACCAGTCTGATAACCATTCCTTCCTTTTTGCACTTAAGAAAGCTTCCATTAACGAAATCACCTTATGAATAGCCCTAACCTACCCTAGTTAAGAAAACCTTACAGTCAATTTCACTATGATCGGCTGTGTCATGAATTCTACACTCCATAACTCAACCAAAAGTGAACAAATTCAATGGTGAGAGCTTCTGATTAAGGATTTTGCGAAGCTCTTCAATCTCTTTTTCACTCTCCATTCTCAAGCTTATTTGAACCTTTAACTGACAAGCACACCTCAACTCTATGAGTGGGACACCAACACCTACTTAAGGATAAAAACAACCCTCCTTCTAGCACCAATTTTTTTGATGCGGGTGTTGCACACGCACACCAACATGCAAATAAATTATCACAAAAGAATGCAAGAACCTATCTTTACTTGAAAGATCCACCAGGAAAACCTAAATCTAAGGTGATCTCAGTTCGATCCCAAGGCTCAAGAGTTTTAGGTCTTGACGCACTAGGTTCACCTGGGGTTTGATGTATAAATTGTTGTTAATCATGAGGGGTCTATAGTTTTGCAGGTTAACTGGTATCCAAAGGATCATAACATAAGCTCAATTTGATCATTCATATGTCACTTCACAACTTCATGAAATTAAAGATTTGCAATAATATTTCATGAATTCAAATTACTTGCATATATTCAAGCAGATTTTGCATTAATCACTCTACAACTTCATGGAAATGAAAGATTTACAGTAAAACTCCATGTATTTATCATTTTTTGAAACAGTTTCTAAAATTATTGAACATCTATTCTCAAAACAAATCAATAAAAAATATTGAAATTTATAGATTCTCCTAGGTATTATCCATGCATGCCCTAAGAAACAAACTTAACCAAAGCAAACCACTCTATACTTCACTAGATTGCTTCACAACTAGGCATAAAATGATGCAAAGATTTAAAGAAAACAAAATTATTTGCCACCAGATAGTGTCAGTATGCACCCAAATTTGACGCAACACATAGTATTTTTTGATAGGAACAAACAATCAACTACATATGATTTTGTATTAGGAAATAGCTTTAAATTGGCCTTGATATTAGTTAACTTCAAATGGGACATACAAGTTTTTAGTCTAGAATGAAACAAAAAATAGGAAAAGGAAATAAAACTTGCAAAAGTTTTAGATCTGGGAAATCCACAAATTTTGAACTTAACTAAAATAAAACTTGACTCTTGACCCTTTTATAGAAACAAGGTGACTAAAGAGTTTCAACATAACACATGAAACAAAATCAGAGGAACAAATCAAATGATAGCATGTGGCAGATGATAGTTGGCACAAGAGAAAATTCTGGAATAAGTCAACAAGAACTTTGACTTTCTTCAACACTTAAAACTTTTGGACTCATGTCTTTAGGATATAATCAGGATATCAAATTGGATTGAGTAGGTCATCAAATTAATCTTCAAATAAAATGTAGGAACTAGCTGGATATTCAGAGTGATCAATTGGATATAGAAATTTTAATCCAGTAGCTCTAAGTTCTTGCCTCCAAGCTATGGCTTCAGGAAAAATGCCAGTAAGTATAAAACCTCGAAGCTCGACATCTCCTTCATTGCATGCGTAATACTTGAATCTTTGGTTCCTCGATTACCTGCGTTTGTTCACCATACACTTCTTCTTTGCATGAACTTCTAGAGTACGCCATCCAACTTGGGTGATATTGTTGGATCTGCTTGCAATCCAAATTTGTCAAACTGTCCATACCCGAACATTGTCCAACAACCTATTTCTCTTGCACATAAAATTCCACATGTCAATTCCCTTTTAGACCATTAATAAAAGCCTCATTAGAATAAAACCATCATGATCATTAATAAAACTAATCCATAAGTAACATGCTTTAACTCTTTCTTGTAACTGTTGAATTTATGCGGGTTGCCGAATGTTTTATGCACTGGGGAAAATCTAAGTAACAAGTTTGAACATTCTTGTACCAATGCATAATTTACCCAGGTACTCGACACACAATTACTTGACTGCCTTTAAAACCTGACTAGTCGATGTATTGCACTTATTGGAACAAATCACAACCCGACTTCCACTTTCTAGAAGTCTTTTCAGACCCACAGGCTGTTGACTCTCGGCTGCAACGACCTGTCTAACTTTCTCCACGAACTCACCCCAATTATTCACTCAGACTTGAATTACTCAAAAAATCGATCACCCAAACTCCTGACACCTGGTACACTTGATCATGAATTACTTTGAATATTTTTTGACTTCCCATGTGCTTCTCTTGAGGCCACCAACCATCTAGCATCTGTCTAAAGCAATAATTTCAACTTGGGTCCCCAAGTCTTATATTCTTGGGGCGTGTTGTGAGACCACACAACATTACCATCATATTTGAATATGAAGAAGAAGTCTAAATGATAATGAAAGACATACATACAATAGAAGGATAGAGAGAGTGAGAGGTAGACCTAGGAGAGAGGTAGTGAGAGGTTGATTTAGAAGGAGAGAGGTAGGGAGAGAGATTTAAAGAGAGAGTAGGAGAGAGAGAGATGTGCTAGGAGAGAGAGGAGATATGGAGGGAGGGAGAGAGGTAGGTAGAAGGACTTAAGTATGTATTCATAAACTTAAAATAGCAAATAAGAATCTCACAATTTCATGTAAACCTTTAAAATTAATCAATGACAGGTTGAAAATCATCGTACCTAAAAATTTATAACTTCTCTTGCTGAAATAACTCCTTTTGTGTATTTCCTCCGAATTCTTGAATTGAATTTTTTTTTAAAATTATTTATATGAGGGTTTTTTATTGGAAGCCTTTTGACCAACACGCTTCCAACTGACATATTTTTAGTCAAACAAGTTTTGGCTAAAATTGTTTATCTGGCATCCTTGTTATAAAATTTTTGCTAATTTTAACCTTTTTCCCAAAACCTTTCCATTTTGAACTTGGGGATTTCTTGGTCTTCCTAATGAATTTTCGAAAACCAAAAGTGTAATTTTTATATTTAGAGTTTGACAATCCGTAAAATATATATAGATTTTTGATATTTGAATTAATTGTAATATTTTTTAAATATTACAAGTAGATTGTTATAAATGAGGTTGATTAAAATTATATATATTTCAAAATATTTCGAAAAATATTTGGTGCACCAGAGAAGTATCCACTCCCAAAGGGCATAATTCTGTTTTTGAAAAGACAAAAAGAAGTTTTCTAATATCAAATGAAAACTATCAAATTCTAAAGCAAGTTTGACTTAGAAAACATTACAAGAAAAAATATGAATCTAAATTTGCTAATTAGATATTTTCGAAGTTATCTATTTGAAAAACTTAAGGAAAATAAAATTTGTTCTTTTGTATGTCAACTCACACTTTAAAAAAATTTTTATAATTGGGCACTCATTTTAAAAAAAAAATCATTTTTTTTTTAAATTACAAGCATAAACTTCATCAAGAGTTCTACATTTCATTAGTTTACATCATTTTGAAATTCAAAACATAAAGACCATTTTTATGTGGTCGAAGTTGAATTTTTTTGTTTATGTTGGTTGATTCTTTTATAAAAGTGTGACATAAGTTTGTACTTTTACCCTCAACAGTAAAACTGAAAACCCCATATATGTATTTACAATGCAATGGATACAACATTAACATCATATAAAAAGGATGGGCATGAATAGTTTATAACATATTTGCATTAACAATACAATTATATGCCCCATATATGCACTTTCAACACATTGGCTAAATCAATATCATCGTGTAAAAGAACTAGGCATATACAATATATAGCAAACCAATATAATACCTAGAAGAATATGCAATTCTCTTTTGTTAATCTTCAATTGTTGCTTCCTCTTCTTGTTCTGCTACCACCATTAAACTATAGAATATGAGAGAAAACATATCTAACATAATAGGCTATGAAATTGGTGATGGATTGAAATGAGATAAATAAGTGGACACAATGAATGCTATTGCATATTTAAATTGGTAATATTAAATCAGTCTTGAATGCTTGTTTGGTATGAAGTCTTAAATTTATGTCCTCTTGTCTTAACTCGCGAACCTTCCACAATTGAGTGTGTTGCTTGCAAGGTTTGGAGAATTTTTGTTTGGACATTAATTTGAGAGTTGATTGATTTGGTGGAATGCTTGAATGGTCTGAATTGATTATTTTTTTATCCTCTTGTTTTGATGACTTCAATGGTGAGTCTTACACCTTCACTATGTTGCATGCAAGTATTAAAAGAGAAAGTGGCTAGTAGTTGGGAATTCGAGTTTGGTTGATGGGACACATGGCCATGCTTTTTGTTTAAATAATATTTTATAATTAAAAAATTAAGATCCATTATGGGTCATATGTGATTGTACGATGGGACAAATGGACATGTTTTATGTTGAAAGAATAATTATTTTATTAATCATAAAACTTTATAATGAGTACACCTATCATATGTAGGTGGGACTATTAAAGTGTTTTGTTTACATGTATGCACAAAAAGTTATATGCAACGTTGCATATCTTCGTAGCATGGAATGTGTATGGGTTGTGTTAGAAATGAATATGATATTCATTGACATGTAAGACTAGTATGACCACCACCTTTTTGGGACAAATAAAGAACAATCATAAAACAAAACTTTTCTAAACATTGTTTGGTTTGAATTTAATGAATTTTTGGGGAGAAGTTGAATACACAATGGCTAATGAAGTGCTTTAATGAGGGGCCCATTTCGGTCAACTCCTATACCCAATATAGGACCTTGCTCCACTATGGGACCCTCTCCCCTACTCACTATCATATACTATGTGTAACAATTCATCAACACTCTCAAAATTTAGATCCTTATATCTACTACCACTTGTTCTTCCTCTGTATCTAACAGATTATGACATTGGCCCTACACCACATTGCCTCCTCTAACATAGCTATCAATTTTAATATGAAGGCCAATTTTTCTCATTTTTATATGACAATTACTTGAAGAATCCAAGGATAAAATAGTGCTTGCGTACATGGGCTTACATTTGTCCAAAAAAATTATACTAAGAGAAAGTAAAAGTAATATGTATTGTAAAAGTTGAATTTCATATGTTAGCACACTCTTCATGATTATAATTAAATTTTTTACTGATATATTTGATAAATTATATTTTTTAGTTTTTTATTTGATGTGTTATTTTAATATTTGTTTAGGGTATGATGGTCATCTCATTTTAATGGTGAGGAGGATTTATATTTAATGTAATTTTGTATTACTCTCAATCAATTTAATATAACAATTCTAATTAATCTTCTAGAAATTATCTTAGTAGTCAACAAATTAGAAATGGCTAGATTAAATACACCATTTATAGGTCTCTACCTACCACCATAGTCTTCATTAAATTCTACCTGAAACTCTACATCCAATGGTATAATAATATCTATCTACCCATATGGAAATAGTTCCTACACATTTCTTATTCACAGTGTTTTTCAACTAAATCAGAAATAAAAGATTTACTTTAATACATTTAAGGTATTTTAATTACTTATTTATTTGAATGTAAATAATGTGTTTATGTTAAATATAATGCATCCAAATTTGTTTATTTAGATTAAATTAATATTTTATTTATATATTTATTTAATTCAAATATATAAATTATGAAGGTGTAAGTAATCTCTCACCATAAGATATTTATAATAGTTATTTTTCTAGTGGAATCACTTTGACATCTTCAATGGACCTATTGACTAATATAAAATATAAGAGAGAAATGTGTAGAGAATAATAAATTGCAGTGTCTTAATCACTTTGGTATGCAATTTTGAAGGTTTTGCAAGTAGTTCTAAAACTTGAAAATAGTTTGAGTTAGATATTCTTCTTCACATTGCGATCTAGCATGAAGTATGAAATGGTCATAGAAGAGCATGTCTATTTTGCAAAAGAGGTAGGGTGTAGTCATAAAATTTAACCATATGCTTCCCATTCAAATTCTAATGAAGATCATAACATCTAAATTATAATAGAGAATATATTTGTAATAATGCACTTTTGCATTTTCTATAAGCAATGGATATTACTACAATCTAATATTGATAATGCAAGTACTTTGTTCTTCTTGTTAAAGACTAGATACATATTTGAAATGCTAGTACTTTGTTCTTCTTGTTAAAGACCACATACATATTTGAAATGCAAGTATTTTTTGGAAACAATTGATTCACCAACCCCAATAATAGATCAAGATGCAAAGGTATTTTCAATAACAAAGAAAGCAAACATAGTAGCAGAGGGGGCAAGGACATAACCTTGTCTGGTATACCTTCTTGTTCAATAGTCTACTACAGTGCCCCTCAAGGTCTATAGCCACTAGTTGGGGTGTTGGTGGCAAAGATAGCAGCATAGATAGTAATTTAGAAATTGGTCAATGGTTCCATGCCTGACACAATTTGATTGAACCAGTGCTACTCTCAATTTGTCTATAGATCAAATAACAATGAACTTCACAACAATGCAACCTTGTTTTATGTTGAAAAGCATTATTTATTTAAAACTATTTTATTTTATAAAAAAACCATTATCCTTACTAAAAAAACATCTTTTTAAAAGCTCTTAGGATTTAACTTAAGGTAATTTTGTCTCCTTGAGCTCTCTACTAACATCCTCATGATGAATCAAAAAGCATGATCTGAAACGTCGATGCAAAAAAATCTCACATAATCTAATCTAGAAACAACAAAAATAAACACCATGAATTGTGAAAATTTGATCTCATTAATTGAAACACTGGTTTATTGATTGCAAACACTATCTTTATCAAATTAAATATAGTTTTAAAACTAATTTTGTTTTACCGTTGAAAAGAAAACATGAGCAATAGAGTGGCCAATCTACCAAATCGCTTAGGTTTTAATTGGCCATGGAAAGTTACCGTTGAAAAAGAAACATCATAAAAAGCATGCAGCATACAGTTAGGCACATTAAGCATGCAAATTTGAGCTCCTCAACTCAGATTGCAAGAATGCAGTAGGCTCTTGAATAGAGTGAGGGATTGCGTCGTTTAGATTTGTAAGAAGGCAAAAGATAAATAATGGAAAGTCTTGCATGTTGGTTTCCTTTCTCAGCACTAGTAAGCCCACAGAAGGACCATCGCAGGCCATTTTCAACAACTCAGCATCATATTTTGGGATACAGAAGATTTAGCTCCAACCTTTTTTGTGAGCAGAGCATTGATGTGGAACACCAGTGACACCAACAGACATACCACTTTCGTCTTCAGTGCACAATAGGTAGAATAAGATGCTTTATGTATGTGTTTTCCTCGTCACTTCAGGGGATTTTGCATTGTGTTGGGTTGCTTTTTTTCATTGTTGTTCATAGTGGGCTTTGTCCAGGAGGTTGGCATTAGAAGGTTTTCTCCTCGCAGCGGAGATGAATGGAGTTCTGCTCCTTCTAATATATTGGAGGAGATTGTTTGGAATAAGGGCTCAGAAGTTTCACAGGCAAGCTTCTACATCAACGCTTTGTTTTTTTTTAATTTTAGCTTTATACAGTGGGATTTTCTTTCTTTCACTGGTAATTGGTAAATTCTGTCATCCATAGTTGGATGCAATTGTTTATCTTCTTTCTTACATGTGTCTTGGCGATTTAAACTCAGGAACCCTGTAGTGTTCCCTTTCTTCTCCTCTAGTTCTAGCAATTAGCATATGAAAGCCCCTATGATATATCAATTTAGTTCATTCCCTTTGCCAAACATTTAGGTTATTTTTCTACCCATTGAACTTGACTTTATCTTTGTTTTTGTTTTCAAAAGATTAAGAAAAGACTGATCTATTAAGTTTCTATGGTATTCAGGGTTTAAACTGTTTCCTCTCTCGTGAAATTTAAAAAAGAAAATAGAAGCTACAGACTATTCCTGAATGACATAGGTTTTTGTGTTTAAATTGTCCAGAAAATGCCTGCATTTTCTTCTGACAGACACAAAAAATGCCTATGGTATTCAGGGTTTAAACTGTTTCCTCTCTCGTGAAATTTAAAAAAGAAAATAGAAGCTACAGAGTATTCCTCCATGACATAAGTTTTTGTGATTAAATTGTCCAGAAAATGCCTGCATTTTCTTCTGACAGACACAAAAAATGCCTATGGTATTCAGGGTTTAAACTGTAAAGAAAATAGAAGCTACAGAGTATTCCTCAATGACATAGGTTTTTGTGTTTAAATTGTCCAGAAAATGTTTGCATTTTCTTCTGACACACAAAAAATGCCTATGGTATTCAGGGTTTAAACTGTTTCCTCTCTCGTGAAATTTAAAAAAGAAAATAGAAGCTACAGACTATTCCTGAATGACATAGGTTTTTGTGTTTAAATTGTCCAGAAAATGCCTGCATTTTCTTCTGACAGACACAAAAAATGCCTATGGTATTCAGGGTTTAAACTGTTTCCTCTCTCGTGAAATTTAAAAAAGAAAATAGAAGCTACAGAGTATTCCTCCATGACATAAGTTTTTGTGATTAAATTGTCCAGAAAATGCCTGCATTTTCTTCTGACAGACACAAAAAATGCCTATGGTATTCAGGGTTTAAACTGTAAAGAAAATAGAAGCTACAGAGTATTCCTCAATGACATAGGTTTTTGTGTTTAAATTGTCCAGAAAATGTTTGCATTTTCTTCTGACACACAAAAAATGCCTATGGTATTCAGGGTTTAAACTGTTTCCTCTCTCGTGAAATTTAAAAAAGAAAATAGAAGTTACAGAGTATTCCTCAATGACATAGGTTTTTGTGATTAAATTGTTCAGAAAATGCCTATGGTATTCAGGGTTTAAACTGTTTCCTCTCTCATGAAATTTAAAAAAGAAAATAGAAGCTACAGAGTATTCCTCAATGACATAGGTTTTTGTGTTTAAATTGTCCAGAAAATGCCTGCATTTTCTTCTGACAGACACAAAAATGCCAATGGAGTGTATTTGATGGTAGCAGCAGAGATGACAACACAGTTTATCTATGCTTCCAGAGTATTGGAACAGCTAAAACTGCATATAAGGCCGATTATATTCAGTCCATAAATACAATATAGCAACCTAGTCTGGACATAAATTTCAAAATTACTCCTAACGAGCCAGTCTGGCCCTGTTTTGACAAATACAAACAACTTATTTTACTTATGCTTGGAACACAACCCATATTTACAAACATCAAAACACAAAAAGACTTCATAGCTGCACAAACTATGACCAGGGTTTAGTTCTGAATCCTGAGATCTTGACCAGAGCCCGACATAACATATTAAGAGAGTCTTTATTCGCTTTGCCTAACTCACCTGTGGATATGTCTAACCCTTCAAAGGGTGGAGAAAGTATCTTTGTGGATATCTTTGCTCCCTTGGAATATGGTTCATTCAAATGGCACAGTTACACACCTACACTAGGCATGCAGGTGTGCTGTATAAGTTCTGGTTGATTCTCTCAAGCAATGTAAATTATATTATCCAGACTCTGTTGCGTCATGCTTACAATCAATGCAAATTGTATTCTCTTGACTTCATAGCAGACAAGTAGCCCCGTCTGGTAGAAGCTTCAGATTTTCTAGCTTCAAAGGCCATCATGTGTGTGTCCCACTTCAGGCAAAATATGGATATCAATATCTTGAATGATTTCTTTTGAACTCGATCAAGGCGCTCCCACTATATTATTCAAATATTTAAATGAATCCACTGCAAAAGAAAGTCATAGGTTGCTGATGAGGATATGCTGCTACTGCTTGGGTTGTCTGGTTTGACATTTAAAATGGAGAACCAGATTGAAAGCAGTGAATCAGATCAATGTGGAGGCCAGATTGAAAGTGGAGAACCGGATCAGATCAAAAGTAGAGAACCAGATCAATGTGGCTGGTGAAGTGCCTTATTGGTCGGCTTTTGTCACCTAGATGGTTGACGTTCTCTTGAACCCATGAAAGATTCAATACTTATCCCGTTTATAGCTTGATTCACCATTCCAAGGCCCACATTTAGCTGATTTATGGTCATCTCATTAGAAAGAAGCTAGGGGTAAAATGATCTTTCCACTCATTGCGTCAATGAAATCGAGATCTGAACAGAGTGCATAAGGCAGAAGCTGCTGCCTTTTTGGGAAAAAATCCGGCCTCTCAAATTGCAACCATATGATGTAAATGGAATAGTTGATGTCCCAGCCATAACTCAAAATAGTTTATCTCATTGTTGATCAGGTGGGTTGAATGTAGATTTCCTACCTCAAAGCTAGTCCAAAAAATTGATGAAAGCTGTCATTTTCATGTCACTTTCCAATTCATCTCACACTTGCTAAATTGTTTGTAGTAACACAGTCTATATACATAGAAAGTAAACCCAGAAAAGACTGCAGTAAGTAGTCTAAATACACATAAAGTAAACCCAGAAAAAATTCTAAGAGCAAATGTATCTATTTTGTCGTTTTGAAATCCATACACTCAGGAAACAATACAACAAACTTATACTACTCACTTGTACTAATTTCTCTGCATGATCGTTGCTGCCACCTGGTACTGCTGATTCGCTGAAGACCTCAGAATGACCTCCTTGTTGCCTTGCACTGCTTAATACCCCGGAATAACCTTGATGCTGCTCTATATTACTGAATACCTCACAGGGTTTCTGTCCTAATGAGAGCTGATCTGAAAAAGTTTTGAGTATTTTGTCTCAAGCAACAAGCTCTGTAGCAGCATCTAATTTCTGTAAAGAGAATGGAGTTTTTTTGTTTGTGATAATCAATGATATCTTTCCTCTTCCCAGTACTACCTATATAATCTTCTACCTTATTTGATGTTTTCTAAGTTGACAGTTTGGGTGTGGTGGTTTGATGATTTTTTTACAGAGGTTCGTTATGACTGGGTTCAGCCGTACAAAAATAATATATATATATAAAAAAACAATTTCCACAAAATAGAAAAAATTAAATACAAAACACGGTTGATAATTTTCAAGTGAGTGGTTTTTTTGCACTGTATCAAATTATGTGATGTGTTTTTGGGATTCAACTGCATAGTTTTGAGTCAGTCTTCATTGACATATATTTCAATATTAGTTGCTAACAAGAACCCATCTCTCAGTTGAGACTTGATGATTCAGTTTCAAATGTTAAAGATAAATAAAAATGATTTATATATGTTCAAAACACAGCAATGCTCAGTGGCTCAGGGATCAGATGTGCAACCACAATACCCAAATTGTGGGCACTTGTTATGTACAACTTGTCCATAACACTAACTGAAACTAGATTTGCATTTACAATCCCAAATGAGGACTTTCTGAACATAGAGAACAGCCACACATCTCACCAATTCCATACTGAGAATAAGCCACTTACATTCGGGTGAATGACTAAGCATTCCAAAATTCTAGAGAGTATAGATATTATATAATAAGCTAATATTATTGATTTAAATGATTATAGCTGAAGCAGGTTATGAAACAGTAAGCTTTCCTAATTTCATCATAGTAGTTGTATGGCTAACTGCAAATGACCAGGAAATTTAGTTTCTAATTCTTTAATGCAAACTTAAAACATCAAACAATGTACTCTCCAGTTCTATGGCTGCTATAAGAAAGAAGAGTAACAGATGAGCCATTTCATATTGAGATTGGGTGTGGGCAATTCTTAATTCACCATACTAAACGGAAGTTTAGCATAGAAGACATAACTTATAATTTGACTGTACTGAAAGAAAATCTTTTATAACAGTCTGGGCCCGTGGGGCTGTACCTGAACTTGGACCCATACCCGTTAAGAACTTGGTGCATGTGCAAAGTCACTAATTTTTCAAGGCAACTTAAGGTTTTGTTGTTTATTATCATTTGATTTTTGAACCCTACTTTACTCATTTCTGTAAATAGACATACAACATTATGTCATAATTTGTGGAAATGTCTATTTATGAATTGCTTTTTGAAATGCCTGGCAGAACACTTCAGTGCCTTTACAAATGTATAGACTAATTCTAAGTTACTGGTTTGTGTCCCTTGCATTGCCTTGATCTGCATTCAGTTCGTACCTGGTCTGAATTCTAGGTTGATTTGGCAGGGGATTTTGCCAGGGCACAAAAATAGGGCTGTGGGTTTGACCATGATGAACCTACAGGAATCCAACTATTTCCAAGGAAAATCTGCTCTGAAAAACACATATTTTTAAATAAAAATAACTAATATATACAAAAGATTGTTTCTGGAATTAACTGTGTATTTTTTAATCGATGTTTCAGATCACACTCAATGATCCATCATCAGGAATATTTTATATACTAAATGGATCACTGAGTGTGATCTGAAACATAGATTGAAAAACACAGAGTTGATTCCATAAGCAATCTCTTGTATACTACATGGACTGAGGAAAACTAATGCCAAATTAATATATATTTTTATCATTTTAACATATTAACTATCCATGCTACACCTGAGGCCTTATTTACCCATTTCAAACACCATATATGATGTGTCTGAGGCCTTGAATTGCATAATCATAAGTTCAAGTGTCCACCTCATTGGGATGACAATTCTTGGGGCAATGGATGGAAATGGAATAAGGACCATTGTGGGTGCTCTATTTCTTTGTAAAATGTGATTGTTACTGGCTTCATGGTATTAAAAATGGCATTCACCTAAGTTACTGAATCAAGTACGGGTATGTGGGTACGTTACGCCGGTATGGCAAAATTTTTTTGGGGGGGTGGGTATGTTGGGGTACGCCCGTACAAAAAACATATAAAAATCATAGATATATACATACTTGCAGCCTAAAAAGTAAAAACAAGAATTAAATTTAGAATCGCCCGTACAAAAAACATATAAAAATCATAGATATATACATACTTGCAGCCTAAAAAGTAAAAACAAAAATTAAATTTAGAATACAACATATCATGCATATGCTAAACAAAACTTATAACTACCATAAATATAACAAATTTGAAATAGAATTATACTAAATTAATTTGATATCAATTTTTCAAAGCTTGTTATGATAGATATATAATTATATTGAATTCATTGTTCATTGGTTCAACATTTAAAACAAAATAATACAATTAATAGTTGACATCATATGGGTCAAGGAAGATCAAGGTCAACATAATCATTGACAGTAGATGATGTAGGTAAATTAGTAGAACCACATGCAGCTCCACTATCACTTGCACTAGAAGCATGTTGGGTATCCGACTCCATAGAAAGTAAAGATTGTGTGGCAGCTAAAAAATCCAAATTAGTTCGCTCTGGATCTACATCCCACAACTTTGTGCCTCCTTCCTTATACTCATTCTTTTTATGAGTAAGAAGGTGCAAGTTGGAATGCGCATAAACTAGCTCTTCCGCCTTACTTGCTGCCAATCGATTGCATTTCACTGAGTGAATAAAGGAGTATGTAACTCCAATTTCTCTCAGATGAAGAGGAACTAGCAACCTATTGAAAGGAACTTATAATTATAAAATTGTAAATCAAACTTTAAATTTGAAGTTAATCTTTTTATTATTTTTAAAATAGTAAACAATATAAATTTAGAGAGTGCAATAAAAATTAAGAAACTTACTTGTGATAAAACTTTGATCGCAAGAGTTTGGAGGTGTGGTGATGTATGGTCATTGAGGTACCACCAAGAATGAGCATCCATCCTATTCTTGTTATGGAGAGCAGCAACAATTTGATTATCGGAGGTGTAATGTCCCCATTTTTACGATGTCCTCTTTCGGTTGGATTGATTCAGGCACACTTACTATTTTTAGTAAGTGCTATTTTTAGCAGGGGGTCTAGTGAGACTTTTTGCTCTTCGGAGAGCCATCTCGAGCACCTCAACTTCTCTTTGGTTTAGGCTTCAGGGCATTATTTACTATTTTTAGGACTTACTAAAAATAGTAAGTCAATTTGGGTCAAGGGTCCTAGTCAGGCGGGTCACTACAACACAAAATTCAATTGATATAAAGTTACTAAGGCTAAATCAATTTAATATTTGATTTATGCTTCAAAATAAAAGGTTTAATATAAAGTAACTTTATATTTCATCATTGAGGGTCCTGAGGGGACATAAAAAAGTACCATGGCGCCTAGTTCAATGACTTAAAGTCATTTTAAAGTGCTTTTAAAATATTTAATATTGCAAAAAAGGGGGAGGGATGCCTAAGTAATAAAAGAAGTTATTTTATTTAAAAAGGCTAAAGTTAAAGTTGAGATTAAAATATTTATTTTAATGTTTCCTCTTTTGGTGCCCAAGTTGAAGTGAGGATTTAAAATTATTTTAAATCAAAAGGCTTTGTAAAGTGCTTTTTAGTGTTGCTGGAGAAAAGAAGATACAAGGTCTTTTTGAGGCTCATTTGCATAGGTTTGGATTCTGAAACTGGAACAGGTCTTTCTTTGGAAGCTTGGCTTTGGAGGAAACAAGGGTTTGCAGAGATGAAAACCTCTATAGATTACACTCTCCCCATGTTTGAAAGACAACATCATGAGGGTTTTGCAGGGAGGCTTCATACAGGAGATTCATTTGTGCTTTCAAGTTGTTGGTTACATATTTTGGATGAAGATTTTGGTTCATGTTTTGAGTGGATTGTGTGATTTTGGCTTGTAAAATCTTGGAAACAAGTTGAGTGTTGATAAAATACAGTTTGGAGGTGATTTTCAGAATTTATGGGCATTTTGTGAAAGCTCCTGGAACTCCTATTTGGGCTCACAAGTCAGAAAAGGAGAATGATATCAATATGGGTATTTGACCCCTTTCAAGCAAAGAATCAAATTTTTTGATGAAGTATTTGATTTTTTAGAGGAGCTTGCCCCTCTTGCTGGTACGACTCTTTGGAGGTAGGGTTTCATTTTGAAAACTGATTTCAGTTGTCGTTTGGGGGCTGGGATTAGAGACTTTATTGGCTGTGTTGGAGCCCTTGGTCCTTGGAGGCGTTGGGACACTCTTGGTGCTAGTTGTCGTTCTTTGGGTGAATGTCTTCTGGCTACTGTAACGTGCTTTCCATGTTTGGTCAAGCTTTAAAAATACGTTTATTGATGTTCTCTAATGATTGTAAAGGTTCTATTTAAAAATCAGATTATTGAGGCTCTTAAAATAATTTATGTTCAAGCATATGGCTCTCCTTTTGTACTGTTGTTTGTTTATTTTCGTGAGGTAACAATGCATATGTAAGACCCTTACAAACATCACTACAAACCATCAAAGCACAAGCAACAACGGGGGGAAATATGTTGTGATCACTTTTGAAGACTTTCTTTGTTGTTTTAATGGAACGCCATTAGCAAGGGCTTGCTGGGTGGTTATGGTTTTTGTGTTAAGCCTACAAGGAGACCATCCCATGCGATTTGACACTTATTTCAAGTCTGGATGACTCTATATTTTTTATATTAAAGATTGTAAATCTAATTATTGTTGAGCTTAAAATTCTGAGTTTATTTGTTGGAAGGCTAAAACCATCCATATTGTAAGTGTTGGCATTATTTACTTGCATTCTATTTAGTTTGCTTGTTGATGAATGTCACTTGAGATAAACAAGCGAACAAGACAAATTCCAAACTCAGAAAACAATTAAAAAAAAAATGAATTAAATTTGGGGATTGTTCATTACAGTGGTATCAGAGCAGTGTATCCTGCCATCCTAAAGGGTCCATTCAAAAGATGAAGACTTAAGAGGAGCAACTACTAAAAGGGCTAATAGAAGTGAAGCAAAGTTATCAAAGATATACTGAGTTTTGGCAAGATTATGGTGAGACTTTAAAACAATTGTGTAAGGAAGTGTGTGAGCATCATGAATGGGTTAAGTCTCTTTTTGATGATAAGAAAAAATCTGGGAAAGATTCTTCTAATGCAAGAAATAGTGAGAAGCAAGAAAATGAAAAGAGTTTAATAGCAGATCATTTGAATGGAGATAGTGCCTTGGTAGATAAAGACAATGTGACGAAGTTTTAGAAAGACTGTTTAGATAGGCATGCAATTACTGAGGATGAGTTTGTGCATGAAGGGAAAGACAAAATAGCAGCCATGGAATTGAGTTTAGATATTTCCTGTGATGATGGTTCAAATAAATACAGGTGGGATGATCATACACAACCTTTAGAGAGGAGCGTTTATGAAGACATCAATACTACTGAGCGTTTATGAAGACGTCAATACTAGTGAGTCTTGGAGTGACTTACTCACAGAGGGAAACACTCAAGAGGAGGACAACAAGCACTTAATTTTTGAACGAAGCAATCAACCTTTTGATACATGGGATTTAGATGTGTTGGCACCTCTATATGATGAATTTCATTTTGATTGTGATGATGACCATAATGCTGCAAGTATGGAGGATAGTATTGATGATTGGGATGAAGAGCTTGAAACCAATTCTGATTTAGCAATGCATGAGGCTAACTTTGAGCAGAAGTTTGGGAACTTGGATTATTTGGATCCACAATATACTATTGCAAATGATAATGAGGATGCAAAAGAGACTTGGGACAGCCTAGGAGTCATTGATGAAAGACATAACAGTTCTGATTTTGACATGTATTGTAGTAGTAGTTCTCTTGATTTGCACAAACATGATTGGAAGAATCAATTTGTGGTGTTCATTGATAACCCATTGTTTGAGGTGGGTGAAGAGAAGACATATGAAAATCCACTTTTTGAGTTGGATAATGGAACAACTCTTGGTTGTAGTGTTGCACTTGGTGAAAAAAGTAAGGTATGGGATCCAGGAGAAGATTCAAAACCTGAGTTGGAGTATGATTTTCAACCTGCAAAAAATTGGAGTTCACATTATGAGATGATTGGTTACTCTCCTGGGAGACCACCGGATATGAGTCATGCAAACAAGGAGACAAATGGGGAGTTCGTAAGGAGTGTTATGACATGAGGACACACAGATTCTCCATGGGATGTTTTGATACTTCAATATTTTAGATTTTGAAAGGATTCCAAAACTTTTTCTTGAGCTTGCTAAAAATTTTAGGACAACACTAAGTAAAGGTAGTTTCCAGCTTATTTCTTATGCTCATTTTAGGAAAGAAGGACATAAATATGACATCAACATACTTGACAATTCATCCTTTGCATTGAGTGATGTTATATATCATACTAATCTTTCATGGGAATTGGATTTGAAGACTACTAATGCTCCTTGCACTTCATTTTTGGTTGCTTTCATGGATAGGCTACAAGGGATTAACAAAAGAGTCACATAATTCCATGATGTGTATTTGGTTGGGGAAGGCACTTGGAGTTATGTTGAGCACCTTTCTAGGAATGTTAGAAAACATTCTTGGCTAGGTATCCATGCCTTGGACTCTCAACAAGAAATGATGGAGCTCATGGCAGATGGTTGGAGTGAGTGTTGGAGGGATGATGATCTAAATTTTAGAATTGATATTGGTAATCTATTTCTTACCAACCATTTTGCAAATCCATTTGATTATTTACAAATGGATTGGAGAGAGATTTTAAGCAGAGATTGGAGCATTAATAGTATGGCCACTATTAGGAGTATATTTCTTGGCAAATAATAGATCAATTTTTCAGTTTGGAGCTTGTTGTTTGGTTGCAGGTCAGTCACATCATTCCATGGGTTGCTCTCATCCAAGGAAGTTGGCACTCTATTCTTTGTCAAGGTAGTGAGGACTTCCAATGGGTGATTACTTGGAGGTGTTTTGGTAGCACTTTTGAGCTGATTTGGTACAACAAAATGTTTAACACACATGCCTATACTTGGAAAATTCCTTGGTGTTGTTGGTGTCCTTTGTCTAGAGCAACAAATTCAGATTGTAGTTCGTTGATTTCAGTTTTGAGCAGCAGTGCTTTTGGTTTACTACAGATCTTCCATTCTGAAAGAGTTCATCTTTTGAAGGTTTGTGTTGTGAACATTGGTTGCCTACTCTCGGTGATGGTTTTGCATGCCTTTGTTCACCATTTAAAAATCCTTGGAGTTGGAACAACAAGAAGTTTCGCAAGTTTTGATGATTGTATCAGAATTGTACAATGGGGGCATGTCAGATATTTGGGGTCCTTTGGTGATGAGCTTGTTGAACTCTTGCAAAGGATTGTTTTCCTTTTAGCAAGAAGAGTGGAGGAATCTGCATTTGCTAGTATGACTCTATGTGACACAGTGAGGAGATACATTGAGGATGCTACTTGTGGGCATAAATCCAGTGTTAGTGCTACTATTAGCTTTCTGATCCACTTATGGTTGACATCAATTCTTTGGCTAAAAATGAGTTGGATGACTTCATCAGACAAGCAATGAATACTTTATGGTTGTGGCTGGTTGGTAAAAATGATTTGATCATAGGAGATGTCTCTTTAGTTTCTACCATATTCATATCTCCTATATTTTCAATAGGTTTTCAGATCGATCATTGCTGCCCAGACATTTTCATGTTGGTTACAGAGAGATCTTTTCATAAGCCGATGGTTGTCAAGCCTTGGCAGGCTATTGGGCAGTTGGTTGCGAGTGTTCTTCTGAACACTATTTATTTATTTGTTGCCTCCTTTTGGGTAGGTGGTGGTCACTTTAGACACTACATGGAGATGGTGTGCATTGTTTTGGTTGGTGACACATTGATTGCAATGGTTTGGGGGCATTGTTGTGTTTGACACTATTCCTTTGACACTGGGAGGTCGAATGTCAATGTAATGATTTCAGTTGGAAAACATAGTGGGATTCCCTGGTTGGTAGATTATAGAGTTGATGTTGATTACTTTCCCGGGTTACATGAGAGGAGAGGGCAGTTTGAGCTTGTCGGTTTGCTATTTGCGATCAGAGTGGTGGAACTTCAACTTGGTGTGATTTTCCTGAGACTCACTTGGAACTCGGGAATCAACTTGAGTTCTAGTGCAGCGATTGTTTGGGATGAGGGAGCCAATGCAGTTCTTCTTGAGTTTACTCTTGTGGCACCCCAGCTTGGTTCTTTTGAGGGACATATTTCTGAGGAGTGGGTTGAGTTTGGGTGGCGCTTTATCACTCTTCTTATAGATGACATTCAAGAGACTTCAGGTGTTGGTGCATCACATTGCAGGGATTTGAGCAATTGGGGTTACAGGCCACCTACAATTATCTGGGACCCGAGGATCATTTTGAGTTGCACCATGGATTTATATGTGGATTGCTGAGTTTACTGGCATTGCTTGAGGACAAGCAATCTTTGGGAAGGGCGGACTGTAATGTCCCCATTTTTACGACGTCCTCTTTCAGTTGGATTGATTCAAGCACACTTACTATTTTTAGTAAGTGTTATTTTTACCAGGGGGTCTGGTGCAACTTTTCACTCTTCGGAGAGCCATCTCAAGCGCCTCAACTTCTCTCCGACTCAAGCTTCAGGGCATTATTTACTATGTTTAGGACTTACTAAAAATAGTAAGTCAACTTGAGTCAAGGGTCCTAGTCAGGCAGGTCACTACAACACAAAATTCAATTGATATAAAGTAACTAAGGCTAAATCAATTTAATATTTGATTTATGCTTAAAAAAAGGTCTAATATAAAGTAACTTTATATTTTATCATTGAGGGTCTTGAGGGGACAAAAAAGTACCATGACGCATAGTTCAATGACTTAAAGTCATTTTAAAGTGCTTTTAAAATATTTAATATTGCAA
>VDFB02047230.1:421096515-421287047 GCA_007258455.2 Sequoia sempervirens
AATAGAATCTCACTTTGATACAGTCAATGACATGATCATCAATAGATGATTTAAAAGCTAAAATTAACAAGCAGCAGTTTCCTTACTGATAAACAGATATAGCAAAGATATGTTTAAAATGTTAGATCTGTTCCTACAAAGCCATAACTGCAAGTATATTTCACTAGGTGGAAGGATGCTCTGTTAAAGTTGAGCTTTCTGAACATTATTTTAATTTTTTCGGATGGTAACACAAGCTTAGTAAAAATATTTACAAATATATACCAAATATCAAGAAATCTACAATGTTCTCTAGCATACCCATAAAAAAGAAACTTGTTAGCATAGTATATTAGAAAAGGAAACTTTAAGGAAAAAGAGCAGACTAATTGAACCTGGATTCCTAAAAATTTGCTTTATCATCGTGCATTCAGAATATACGACCTATGTTTCATAACCTCAACCTATGCCGTCAAAAGGTCCTATCTTTCATAATCTCAATTACACTAACAAATCAGCTTCTGATTTTTTTCTCTACTAATCTAATAATTTTTTTGGTTTTAGGTATCAACTAATGCTTATATAAACATGATATTGAGAATTATGTGTTCAGAATGAAAATGAGCATTATGTTAAAGTAAAATAAGGGAACTTAGAGTTTATGTTCAATTACTTCAGTAACACCTCTCCCTTTATCTTTATCTAATTGTATTTCCATCTCTCTCTACCCCTATAGCTCTCCCTCTCTCTATATAACAATTCTTGTCTCTATATTTATCGTTCTCTTTACATCTCCCTCTCCTCCATCTTCAACTCTATCTCTATCTTCCTCTCTATCTCTATCTCCTTGCATCTCTCTCTCAATATTTCCCTCTCTATCTCTCTCTCTTTCTATAATTATCTCTCTCTCTCTCCCTATTGCAAAGATAACATGAGCCTATTGGTAATGGAGACTAATTATCTTCTTGATTTAGAGGTTTTGTTTCAGTCATGTTTGGATCATTGTAAGTGGATGCATAGTTGATTTGAAGCTATCACGTCTCCATTGAGACCTTTGTTGCATAAACAACACCATTTGCTTTTATTTCCTACCAATTGATCTCATGTACTACACAAATGTATTCAAAGAAAAACCGAAATTCTCCTTAATTGACCTTCCACACCTCTTCGGGGTACCCATTGCACAAGGTGTGATTGCTAGTAGTTATACATCTTATTACTCACTCATTGGTCCCTCCACTATCATAAATTTAAGCCCCTAAAAATTAGATGGGTTCTCTAAGACACATTCTTCCATACTTACTCTCACATCCACATGACTCATGCCTCTTTAGTATAAATACCTATAACAAACAATAAATAATGTAAGGTGCCCCTACTAAACATCAAAATAAATATTTCAAAATTCAATCATATCATCTTAAATTTTATATGAATAAGATTTTATACATGTCCAATAACATTTCGTAGCCTCATATAACAAGTTTTATTTTTTGGGGGATTGGTGGAGAGCAATAAACTATAATCCTCTACAGAGCATCTGGGAAATTTTGTGGAAAACTGTCAAAAAATGTCAGAAAAAGGCAGAAAAAGGGACGAACAAAAGACAATGAAATCACTGTACTTGTTGGTCTGGAATATTTTTAGTGGAGGATGTAAGTTCACGTGTTTCTTGCCGTGGAAAAGAAGAGGAGGATAATGAGCCATTCGTCTTTCACTGTAATATGTCTGCCGGTTCATACAGTCTATTAATGCCTACGTCAGAGGAGATATCTACCAATATTTATTGTGCTAAAGAGTCAGTTTGGGCAATAATTATTTGTGGTTCCATCAAATATAAAAAATATATTTGTGGCCTTATCAGCTTGTACTGATTATTATTATTTTTAATGTGTAATATTTATTTATATGTAAATGTTTGTGAATATATAAAAATTTAAATATAAAATATGTAATATTTGGTAAATATAAGTTTATAATATAATTGTTGAATCTAAAAACTAATATATATTATATTGTTAAATAAATCTTTGGTAGATATAAATTTGTAATATAATTGGTGAATCTATTTATTAGATTTAATAAATCTAACATGATATAAACATCATTATATATTCTTAAAAATTTGTGGTATTAATGGTTAGACAAATATCATTAAAAGATAATAAGTTTCCACAATCCATATTGCTAATTGTTAAATGATTTCTAGATTCAATTGTGTGATGCAAAAAATTATCACACAATCAAATCCAGAAATCATTCAACAATTAACAACTATCACTCCACAAAAAATTATATGAATTATTATTATATTGGTTAACATCAACATCAACAAAATATTTATCAACATGACATACACATGATAACTATATGCTTAATTAGAATTCTAATATATATAAATTTCAATAATATAGTGTATATCAAACTCTATAAACATGGCAAGTCAATAGCTTTAACTTTAATATTTTGCAATTTTTTATGTAGATAGTGCATACCACATAGATTGAAAAGGAAATGTGATTGTAAGTATGATTGTATGTATCAAGACAACCTTATGACTTTAATACCTCAATGAATTGTGCTAGAAGCAATCATTTTATGATGAATGAATATTCAAGAAGCTACCACATATCATGTTAATGATTCATTTTTCTCATTTGTCTCATACTGTGTATTTTTTAATCTTGGAATAATGTTCAAACAAAAATTTAAGTGATACTCTTAGTGAATCAACAAATTTGACTTGTAAGATGGGAGTGAATGTCAACTTTGGTCTCTTAACATCACCAATTTATATAAAAACTTCTTTTAACATATAAAATATTGTTACTTATTTATGGTTCTAGGGTCAATGTCATTTAATAAGATTTGTGTAAGGTTGCCTCTTGTAATATGTGGCATTTACATTCATATCAAGAAAATGGGCATGTCTTCATAACTATCAAACTTCACAATCTTGTACATTGGGAATTCAAGTAAGTCTACAACCGTTACCATTAAAGTATTTTTTTATAGTATCAAGTCTATCATTGGCCATCCCATCCTCTATCAAATATTACAAACCAACATTACACATTGTCCAACAAACAATAATGCTTTGTTGTTCTAACATTATTCATCTTCAACACCCTAAAATTTGAAGTAGCTAGTATGTATGGAAACAATACACATGTAATAAACTTGTTGAGAATGGATTTAGTGTTTCCTTGTTATGAAGTATGACAAAAAAAAATTTGGATACAAAACATATATGAATCAAACAATGCATACTCTTAAAGGCTCAATATCATGTTAATTTGATGTATGAGTATTTTTAAGTCTTTGTATGTTGAATTTTCATTCATAATATTTAAAAAAAAAAAATCAATCTCACATATTTTTTATCACCTCCAAATTCATAGATTATTTTTTTTACAATAACAATCTCAAATGTAAATCCCAATTTTCTACATGTATTAAATACATATTATGTATATGAATGCCAATACATATGAATATATTTATATAAAGGAGAACATGTGGGATAAATTTCACCCACATACAATATGATATAAGGTCACAATGCATACAATTAACCTTTCCTAAAAATATTTTTCAATTTGTGATGTAATTGTCTTTTTAATATTTGTAAATAGCTTGGGGCTTATGAAATTCAATTCATTGATGTGAATATAGAAAACAACCTTTTATTATTCTTAAATAGTAGTTAGTGATTGATCTTGCAAAGACTATATTCTTATTAAATCAAGTATTTTGATGGATACCCAAATTGTTAAATGGAAAGAATGATATTATTTTTATTAAAGAATAAAGGGTATTTATAAAATATATAATGTTAATAAAATACCATTTCTCGCAACATACTAAAGTTTAAAGATATTACATATGATAAATAGAATTGTATGAAAGTATTTGATACACTTACTTTATTTGACAAGATAATCAACAAAAATAAATAGAGAAGATATCAATAGAAAGAGAAGGAAAATGATTTAACATTAGATTAGAAGGTCATCTGAGTGTGTGTTCACTATTAGAATATTTGAACTAGGAGAAACAAAAATATTAGATAAGTGTAATGGTAAAATTTTAAAATTGTGTTCCAATTTATTTCAATTAGAATTTATGGCTTCAAGAAAAAGATATTACATGTAAATTAGATCAAATCTAATTTCAAGTTCTCTACCTATCCTTACAATTTGAATGATCTTGATGTGAATTTTAACTAGTATCCACCAAAAAAGTTTCACAACTCTTCCAATTAATCTATATATAATCCTCTCATCATTCTCAGATGCCTACACATAGGTAGTAATGAAAAACAAAAAAAAATCCCAACAATGTTAGTTTGAGGTTCCAACAAAATTATATGCTACATGTACAACTAAAAATTTATATACAAGTATTAAAACACATTTGCATAATGATAAAAACACATATACAATTGCATAGTTAGACTTTAAATAATCCAAGAAGTAGCCATTAGGGAAAATATCCCAATAGTGGTAGTGTGAGAAAACACAAATTCATAGTACAATTCCACGTTCAATGGTCTAAGTATGATACACTTGTGCTAAGAAACAAATACCATAGATAATTTTTTTGAATTAGACATCTATCTTCAAAACTATAACAAATATGAGCTTCAATCCATTAGTATAAAAATTTGACATATATTATTCTAAATAAACTAGAATAGAGGTACATTGTAAAACATACAAGAGATTATTACAATGAAAAATTGTCTACAATATGATAGATTTATAATGTACACAGATGAATATAGTTGTTTACATATATCAACTATACACACACACACACATATATATATATATGTATATATACACACATATCTATCTATTATATATGTGTGTGTGGACATCTATATAACAAAATATGTAAAAATAATACATGTAAATTCTCATTATAATCATGTATGTATATAGACATGTAACTAGAAATTGGAAGGAGAAATGATGGAAGTCGTTACTTGGAACAGTCATGTCAATTCTTTCAATTGAGTGGAGGGATTCAACAAGCACCTGAAATGATGAAGAGTGCAGTGAGCATGAATGAAGCATGTTGAAAAATGATTAGAGTGAAAAGTTAGGTTTCACAATGGATGAAAAAGGTATTATGTCTTTAGACTTGAACAGTTATAAAGTGGATACCAATAGGAGTGTGGTCCATGAAAAAGATCCTAAGATGGAAACAAGAACACAATAACATGACCTTATACAGACAAATTTCTAAAAGAGAGATTATTGCAATAATATATAAAAATATCAAACCCGAAATATATTATGAAACCTACCCACCCACCAACACACACATATAAACAATGAAACTTTGCATATGAATATAAGAATATCTATCATTTTGTATTTAGAAGTATGTAAGTTCCCATCATAACATTAGCATGTTAAAAACTATAAGCATGTAAATTCCTATCATAAAAAAAACTTGTAAAAATATATATGTAAACTCTCATTATGCACATATAAACATGTAGCTATAATTTTATTTAACATCCTTGTTATTTTTCACATTACAAATTAAAAAAAATTAAGGAGCTCATAAAATTTATAATATAAGTTTAGAAATGATGGAACTTGTTACTTGGAACACCTATGTCAATGCCTTTAATTGAGTTGAGAGGATTCAACAAGCTTTTGGAATGATGGAGAGTGTGACAGTTGTGAAGGTTCAAGCATGTTGAACAATGATTGAGGTGAAAAGCTAGGTCTTGCAATGGGTGCAAAAGGTATTATGTATTTAGAATTGAAATGTTCTAAAGTGGATACTAATAGGAGTGTAGTCCATACCAACATAAATCCCTAAATTGGAATTTGGAACCAAAAAACAAGACATCCTAAACCTTTAATGCCTTAATTTGATTTAATTATGTGACACGAGAAAACAAAAAAATTCCATACGAACACAAATCCTTAACATGACATTTGGAACCAAAAACCAAGACGCCCTAAACCTTTAATGCCTTAATTTGATTTAATTAGGTGACACAATAATATATACTAATTAAAGGAGTTGTATGACTTTTTTGGTGGTCGTAGCACACGGTTTTTAGGCATGTATACATGGGTATCGACCACACCTCCAAATGACCACTTTTGGACTTTTATGCATGTAACAACTCATCCACAACCGTTGTAACTACTCAAAATTTGAAACAATAGCTTTAATATCTAAAGTCACATATGAAGAAACCCAAAAAATTGTTGAAATTCTATGTTTCGTTTAGGAGCTTAGGGTGCATGAAGTTAGTGTGGGTGGTCACTAAGTCCTCTCCCCTAGCACATGAAATCTTCTATTGAGTTAATCTAATTGTTTGATTAATTTTTTTTATAAATTGTTATTATGGAATATCTTTGTGCATGTTTGGCTCGGCACAAAGGCTATCAACATGAAATAGCCAAAATTACTTTTTCATTTTTGTGGGTTGAAATCATCTACAAATTGATAGTGGTTAGAGGCAAAAAAATTAAACAAAAAAATAAAATATTCGTGCTGCTACACAATAACCAAATTCTTCATTCATATTGCTTGCATAAAAAATGATTTACATGAGTTCTTTATATAGTGGACTTTAGATACATTTAGAAAAATCTAGAATATAGGCCAACATATTATATTTTTATTATTTTACCTTGGTCGACATAAAATAAGTTTCTAGAATTTACCTAACCCTAGACTTCTAGAATTTATCTAACCAACCAACATAAAAGAAAAAAAAACAAAAAACTTAACCTACAGCTGGTAGAAATTACCAAATATTCTAACACAAATTCTATCAATATCAAGAAGAAAAAGGTATGCAAGATGTCAAATCACATCAACATAGAATTTTTCCCTCACATTTGTAGCAATGAAGGTGGAGTGCTGACTAAGCCTATTGTTGAGAAAACATGAGCCCACAAAATCATATAATATTTCAGCACTAATTAGTTGAAAACAGATTATGTTATAGAACTCTGACAATATGTGATGGAAACATCCATGAAACAAACTATCGATATTCATATTGTTTAGAGGAAAAATTACAATTTCCACCTATTACAACTTGATTTACCTTCAAAAGCTACAAAGGTATATATAATATCTTCTTAAAAAAATCACCATCAAACTTAGAAAAAAATAGACTTTTCTCTTAAAAAATTATAAATTATCTCTTTTAAAAAAAATAAAATTAAAGAATAAAATAAGATTTTTATTTTATTGCTGTGACAATTCAACAACTACCACAGTATGCAATTGGTTCTAATGGAATGCTAAAATCCCTGCTCAATTTAAAGGTAAAGCTCGTTTCATAGCCTTGTCTGAAATAACAATTCTTTGTCCAATTACATGAGTGCCCACAAGGTAGACTACTGTAAAAATCTCTGAAGACCTTGATAAGGTGCTGGATCCTTTCCGAATTTCCTGCTTTAGGAGTTTGAAAACTAGAAAAGATGTCTGTTCCTAAAGTAAGGGCTATTCAATGGCTAGAGCAAATAAAGAAAACACAAAATCATGGAGAAGAACAGGAGATGGCACCTAATGTGCATCCATACATTTTCACTGTACCAGAGTCCTTGCGTACTGAAAGGCCAGAAGCTTACCTGCCTCAGGTAGCTTCTCTAGGACCTTATCATCACCTTAAACTTGAACTGTATGAAGCTGAAAGATATAAATCTCGGCTTACTATCCAAGTTGAGAAAAGAGCAAAGAAGGGGAAATTTGAGGCTTTGGTTAAAGAGATCATTAATATGGCAAAGGAGATAAGGAACAGCTACAATGATCCTATTGAGTGCGGAGATGAAGTATTAGGGTGGATGATGGCTCGAGATGCTGTGTTTATTCTGGAGTTTCTTGGCTGCTATAACCAATGTCAGAGCCCACGATTTCAAGAGGCTAACCCTTATCTTCAATGCGTGGATGCAGTTTTTCACCCAGAAAGAAAGAGCCCATTGTTCTTCCCGTTCCAGGCTGATATTTTTAAGCTCGAGAACCAAGTCCCACTCTTCATTTTGAAAAAAGTTCTGGCATGGGAGACTGGCTCAGAAGATCAAGCATTGGACAGACTTAAAATGACAATTTCAAGTGCCTGTAAGAAGTTCTCCCCTTTCATACCCGTTAGAGATTCATATCGTCCCCTTACACGAGCACACTCTAGCATTTCACTTGATGAAAGGCATATACTGGAATGCCTTTACAATTTTGTCATCCCAAAAGAAAATCCTGGTCAGGTTAATGTTTCTGTTGAGGACGATCAGAATAGAACCATGGCGAGGGTCAAAAGTTTCCACTTTCTTCGCCAGATAACATCGAGATTTAGAGAGTTTTTGTCTCGGTCTCCAAAATCATATGTCAAAGCTGACAAAAATCTGCCTTCGGCCACAGAATTACACAGGAGAGGAGTAAAATTTGCTCCTTTTACATGGGCATCTGAAAAAATAAGGTTTGATAGAGCGAGCTCTACTCTGTTCCTCCCCTGTATAGAAATGGATTACAGAACGGATATTTTCTTGAGAAATATGGTGGCAGTGGAAGCATTCATGATTTGGAAAGAAAGAGTGTTTACTTGCTATGCAGATCTGATGGACAGACTCATTGACACTCCTAGTGATGTTGCGGTGCTGAAAAGGTATGGAATCATCACCAGCGACTTGGGAAGTGATAAAGAAATAAGCAATCTGTGGAATGGCATTCGTAGATCAATATGGAGGAGTACTTATGAGCCTATTGACCAAACTATTAAGGATGTCAATGCTTATTACAGAAGTAGATATGGAGTTTTACTGGGTGAGTTTATGCAGGAACATTTCTCAAACCCATGGCGAGCTGCATCGGTGGTGGGAGCATGTACTCTGCTTGTTCTAGCTTTCTTGCAGACATTATTCTCATATTTTCAACTGCCCCGTCATCCTAAACACTTTTAGATATATTTTCTCCGAGTGCTTTGCTAATTCTGATGTGTTTGCATTCCCTCTGTTGTACTACTATTGATATTGTTTTGCTGCATGCCTTGTAGGTCACTTGTAGGTCAGGCCATCTCTACGGCATGGTCATTAACTACGTTGGGTCATTAAGAGTTGTGTAGTAGGATTTCATGTGTAATTTTTTCTGAAACTGAAAGGAAATGCATCTCTGTAATTCCTACTTCCTATAATATATCTTTTCAACAATCTTTCTCAAACTCTTACTCCTTCCAGTGGATTCCAGTGTTATTGTAAATCACATGTATTAGTTCATATATTTCAGTTAATTTTAACTCTATTACAGGAACCTCTATCCAAGTAACCACAAATGATGACCTATTTGATGATTTTGACTTCACAATTTCTAGGGATACTTCAGTGTCTAGTTAAGTGTGAAATACTTCAGAATGTGACTTTGGGAACAGAACACGAATCAATCGATGAGATTCTTACTAAGGGAATTTTAAATCATGCAGTTCTCCACATATTCTGTGTTTTACTTATAAACATTACTTTGTTGCAAATTCTCAGCAACCAACTGTGACGACGTCAGGTACATTTGTGAAATTAGTCGCTGAGATGGGCATTAAAAAAGATTGAAGAACTTATATTGAAGTATTTGTTGTTTACTGCAGGATCAAGATTACAAGGCGACAACCAGTTTTTGTTTACCAAAGCAACTGTCCTAAAGTGTCCTAAAGTGTTAACTGCTTGGCTTTTTTCAATGCCTCTGAAATTTAGGAATATTTTAAAGGGGGTGGTATGATGATTTTTGTAGTGTAGTTTAAGTTCTTAAATTTATAAAATCTGTGAATTTATGAATGGTGAGATAATTTCTAATTTCACTGCTATCATTGAAGGAAAGATTCTAATTAATTCTGTAGCATTTTATTTTTTTGCTTCATAAGAGACACGTGCCTCTTTAAAATAGATTCTGTAACCCCGCATAAGACCCCAACCATAAGACTCCTAATTTTATACCAAACTTATGCAGCAAACTTAGAAGTTAGAACAGCTGCAGACATCAAATTTATATAAGCAAATAAGAAACAACAATTCCCTCTAGGATTTTAATTCAGATATACCCACTCTGGAGTTTGGCCTTGTTTTTCTGTGGTATTCGCAGGTTTCTTTTCTTATCCTTCACATGTATCTGTAAAAAAACACACCGGGTCTGTCAACTCCTCTCAATGGGAAACAGAGATTGCCATCCAGATGCCATGGAAGAAAAAACACACCCAACATACAACGCTTTAGAAAATGTCACTGACAAGCCAGCAACTCATTTATTGCTCCATTCAAATCCAGCATAAAATGGATACTATCTTACTACAGGCACATTAGTTTTGGCTGCCCCAAAAACGCATTTTCCCTTCTCTTAAACCAGACACCGAAATGAAAATTCAAAAACTCACCCACCCCGGTAACAGCACAACTAATAAAAAACCTCACTAATTGTTTTTCCTTAAACAACCACTGTTGTTTCTAAAAACACCTATGGAATAGGGACGGGTTTCTCCAAAATCTCTCACTTTGTTATGGATGATAGTCACACTTTCTGTGCGTTTACATGAAGATATTTTGGACTGCTCTGTGTCCCGAAAATTCTGCCACTGGTATTAAGAAATATTGGCATCACACAAGCTTCATTTTCTACGTCTATAATAACAATGGTCTCCAAGTTAAAAAATCACTAAAACTAGTGCTGACATTGTGCATCAGCCTTGGAGAGCTGAATAGCTTATGTCCTAGTAATTCAAGGCATTTTTGGTAATTGCTTCCAAGAGCCAATGTTACTTCATGGAACTATAAGCAATCATCAGTTTCAACAAGAACAATCGGATATACAACCCAAAGCTTGATTCTAATCCAGTAACAGTGCAGGGTACCCACAATCCAAAGCTTGCTGCTAAATCATTATCAATGATGAATAACCACAACCCAAGTCTTTAATTTTGTAAATTATTTGAACTTCCAAAATCAACTTTGAATTAGTTTATCATTATCAATGTAAGATCACTGCGACCCAGTTTTACGCTTTGTATGTTGATCTTGTTAAATACGTTTAATGTCTTGTTTTATGAGATATGTAACCATGTATTAAGTGTGATATTCATTTTAAATTATTGAAATTTAGTTAATAATTAATTAATTATGTCCACACTTTTAAAGATCATCGAAAATGTCAATTTGGGTTTTAAAGAGTATTTACATTGATTTGGAATATGTAATAGGGACACAACGTGGGAGAAAACATTGTAAAGCATCATTGGATACTTGACATGAAGGAAAAGGGAATCTACCACAATTTATGTTGTAAAATATGTAAAAAACACATATGACATTATTAGAGATGTAAAAATATATAACAATGTGCAAGAAGTTGCTTGTATTTTTTGGACTTAAAAGTTGTTATATTGTTCTTTAGTGGATTATTTGTGGGTCGTTTTTGTCCTCTATTAAAGTTGGATAGACAAATTCATACAAAATGTCTTGAAACTTCTAGAAAAATGTTTGTAAATCTTAGAAACATACCATAAGGTGTTTTGTACATTTTGACTATTTGACTAGTGTTTTGAGTCCACTTTTTGAAAATTATATGGTATCATATATTCTAGTTGCCTATATATTGAAGGCATGGGATAGTAGTTTAACATCTTTACCACTTGAAGTATTTTTACGCTATGAGAATACTGTTAGATTGAAAGGAAAAGATAAATTATATTGATGTACTCTATATTTGAAAATTAATACAAGCTTGTACTCTCTTTAATGGTGGAATTTGTACTCAAAAGAGTTTTTCCTACTTGTGGTTTGTTAGTTTTTATTGTTGCACTTCTTTTTTCATTTTCATTAATAGTCTATCATTGTTAAAGAATTTGATCACTAAAAATGTAATTGCTACTATTCTATTTTCACCTAGATAACAACACTTCAATGATGTTATTGTTGGAGAGAATGAAGATACCAACAGACCAACCCAAGACCTTTTATGTGCAAAGCGTGTTCCACATTGACAAATATTTTGGTGCATATAATATCTTTTAGCCTCCCTTATGACAATCAACATCAATATGGGATAATCAAATTCAATGTAGTTCTAGAAAGATTATTTTTAATCATTTTTAATACTCTTGGAATTATATCAATCCTAAGAGAAAGATTCTTTCTAGAGGTCATCTTTAATGCTAGGACTTTTGCCTTATTTTTTTAACAAAATCACCTCACCAACCTACCTATTGAGATATAAATGAGACAACCATAGATTCATATTGTTAACAACCTATACCAATCTTGAAAATTGGACATGGGAAGGTATGTGCTAGTTATAGAGAAAAGGCTTTCCCTAAAGATGCCAAAGGGAGAATTTATTCTCTATTAGTGATATGAAATTAGTCATGCTCACTTAGCTTTTTTAGTAAAAAATTTTGCATCCAAGTAGTTAACCTAACTTGCAAAGTGTGTTTTAACTAACAAATGCAAGAGCCAAAATTCTATAAGTGTTAGACATATCTACTCAAGTATGGGTAATCCCATAAATTTGGTTGTGTATGAAGAATTTTCTTTTCACCTCATCCCTTGCTCTATGCATGCTCTTCTACATAGCTCTTTTAAATGTTTCAAACTTGTCTTCCTAAGGAACCTAAAATCTTTCATGTCAAGAGGGTTTCTACTTCCACCTCTACACCTACCTCTTGGGACCACTCTTGGAGGCAAATTCACAATGCCCACACTCACAAGTCCTACTCCAAACTGTCTCTCTTTGGCACGCTACCTGCAAACTCAAGACAACCCGCTCTAATACCACTGATGCAAGAGAGTTTCCTACAACTCTCAGCAAATCCAAACACACACAAGCAATTTGAGAATTAAATAGATTAAACACCAAAAATCAACAACTCACAATGAATTTCTTTTGCTCAAAGTCTCCTTCAACTTATGAGGATCACATTCAAATGCAAAGAATTCACATATGCAACCTTTAAGGTTGAAGGAATACATGAAAATTTAAATTAAATGACTTGTTGCAGCCAACTAAGTTATCTATAGGTATGTCTCCTTGTTTCTCCTTTTTCTTGCAATTCTCCTTCCTTCACCTACAACTATGTATTCTAGAAATCAAGAACACCAACTCCTACAAATTCACCAAGATGTTGATGTTGGTTTTCCACCTTCCACCTACAAAATACAATCTGAAAATGCTTCCTCGAGGAAAAGCTATATGCCTCATGTTTGCCACTCCCCAAAATTTGGAACTCAAAATCAAAACAAAACAAAAACAAGAATCAAAACTCCTACAACCACAACTCTAGCTACTCAAAAACCTCCAACTCCATGCCCCCTTTTGAAAAATTCATTAATTTCCATCATTTACCAATTTCTAACTCCTCTGATGCATGTTTGCACCACTTCCAACTAGGCAGGCCTCCACTAGCCAACACAATTATTCATCTATTTCTCCCATTTGAATTTCAAATTCAAATTTCAGTCAAACACCTCTTGGGCATCTCGTTCTTGTTGTAATGTCATGACACATTAATTAAAATTTCACAACTTCCCAAAATCCCACACTCCAATACGCTTTTTTGACAATTTAATAATAAAATGCATTTTACGATACACTTCTCAATGCAAATTCCAAACCAAAAATTGTCTAATTTAATTAATCTAATTTTTGAACATTAAAATCATTAAAATACTTCGAAATATTAATAAAAAACCTATTCACACCAATTGATTAAAAAAATTAGATGATGCAAGCTCACTGACAACCATAGATGCATCACCAATAAATTATTCCAAATGCACTAACAATTATGCAATTGTGCATGTGTAATTTACCATTGAAGATGGACAAAATACATGTTAGTGCACTTGTAATAAATTCACCGTCAACAATTCACCAATGGAAAATTCACCGCCAAGTAAAATTCACCACGAGGCGGAAAATTAACTCCATGAATATTTTTAATAAAATCAAAGTTTTTGAAATATATATTAAAAAGTGTGAATGCAATTAATTTTTCGCTACAATGAATTGTTGTCATGGATGATTTTTCCATCTATGAATTGTTGATGGTAAATTTTCCTAGAGCCACTTCAAATTAAACTAGACACATTTTAAATTACTTACAAAATTTAATTACATAACCAACCTCTTAGAAAGCATTCAAAAGTCAAATAATTTATATTTACACATTTTAGTGCTCTCTTATTGTTCATGAGCCACCATAAATTCAAGCCCTATCAACTAGATGGGTTGTCAAAGGTACATTCTTTCATACTTGCTCTCACAACCATACGACTTGTCTATTTAATATAGGTACTTACACAAACAATAAATGATGTAAGACTTTCCTATGAAACATCAAAATAAATATATTTCAAAATACAATCATACCTATCTATTTTAATTTTGTATCGATGATTGAAAGAATTTTTATACATGTTGAATAACATTTTGTAGCCTTTCATAACAAGATTGACTCATTGTACGGGTGGATCCCTATTAATATTTTTTTTTAAATATTATTTTGGGTTGGTGGAGAACAATTAACTATTATCCTAGATACCTTGGTATTCCATTTGTACTAGGAGTTACGCTTCACGATATGTGGAACTAGTTTATCAATAAATTGAAAAACAAAATCATTAATTGAGGAAATAAATTCTTATCATTAGGGGGCAAAATACAGGTGATAAATTAGATATTTTTGGCTTCCCATGTCTACTATTCCTCATGTTGGATGCCCTCTAAAAAAGGCTATGAAGATTTAAATAAACTCATTCGACAATTTTTGTGGACTAATTGGGATGGAAAAATGGGTTTTAGGGCCTCTTCATGGCTACACTATGTACAACCTAAGATCAAGTGGGGTTCGGCTTGCTGGATCCTATGATTCAAGGGGTTTACTTATCAACTAAATGGGTAGTAAGAGTTATGTCAGAGAAGAACCATGGAAATTTTGGGTAAGACACTGTATTGCTCTTACTACGATAAATTATAGGTGGCAAAATGTGGGATGGCAAGATAAAATTTTGCTTGCTCCTTTTTTACGTGTTAAAGCATCTTTCTAGCTACAATCCATATGGAAGGCTTGGCAACAAGTCTATAAATTTTTATATTGGAGAGAAGACTCTTTACAACATGACTTCAAATTTGCTACCTCTTTCATTTGATGAAATAAGCTTGTTCAATATCATGGACAACCACTTGCTATTTCCTTTCCTCGACAATCTCATTATCTATTTAGTAAAAGAGTACAACATTTTGGGGACATTTGAGACTTCAATTCCCTTGATTGGGTCAGCTGGCAAGAGTCCAAGCAAGCTTTTAATTTAAGCAAAAAGTTTAAAGGATTCATGGTCTTTGTGAAGTTGTTGGTTCCTATAGAGCTTCTTATGAAAATTTGTACTCCTTCACATTGTAACTTCTTCAAGAATTGGTTGTGGCTTGGAAAGTAACCCTTTTTATGTTTTCCTTTGAAGAAAATCTACTTTAAATTTCTTCCAAATATGAATTTGAATCTGAGACTTAATAGGAAATGACATTGTAAGTTTCCAAAAAAGAAATGGAGAATGTTAACTGCTCAAGTTTGGAAGTCCAAGGCAGAAGCGAATGCCCAAATTTCGGCCTATAAAATCTTGCATCATAAATTACATGTAGGGGACAAAATAAAATATTTAAAGATACAAGTTGCCAGCAGTCCTTTTTGTTAGGGCAATGAAAATCTGAAACATATTTTTTTGGGACAGTTATAGAGCAAAAAAAATGGAACATTGTATTTGACCACTTTTCTGCTATTTTCTATCATGCACTACGATGGAAAGAAGCAATGTTTTGTTTTAGACTTCATAAAAGTTTAATTGTTGATTCTATGAGACAATGTGTTTTTCCGCACCTATAGAAAAGTAGATGTTTAGCTATGTTTTCTAATTACATTTTACATTGGGAAACAAACATTCAAAAGTTTTATTCTGACATAATATTTCAATTCATTCTATTTTCTTAGCTAAAGAAGGGGCACAAAGGAGATGTTGATTATAATGAATGTTTAGAGGTGATCAAATATCAATTTCTACATTGCCAAAAGGGGAATTCAGTTGTGCCAATCAGCTGCAATACTTTTTCAAGTTTAGTGTGTAAGGGAGACTTTGACACTTCATGTCACGCGTTAATTGTAATGACGATTGATTTAGACTTCTTTGTTATTACTTGTTGGGATGGATAACCAGATATCTTGTGAATTGTACCATTGTTGTCTCTAATGTTGTTTTGTTCATTCTTTATACAGTCCTCCCTTCAAACTGTATTATTTTATCATTTTCAATATAGTCTCTGTCTGCCGGTCAATACAGTCTCTGTCTCGTTCGTCTTAAAATTGCACTGTCAATATAGTCTCTGTCTGTCGGTCCATATCATCTTATCAACGCCTACGTCCACAACAGATATCCAGCAATATTTATAGTGCTGAAGTAAAGAATGAGTTTCGACAGTAATAATTTGTGCTTTCCTCAAATATAAAAATATATTTGTGGCCTTAATCAGCTTGGACTGATTATTATTATTTTTAAAATTACTGTTATTTGTAATATTTATTTATATAAATGTTGGTGAATATATGTATATATAATATTTGATAAATTCGAGTTTGTAATATTCTAGACGAATTTAAAAAATAATATATAACATATTATTAAATAAAAATCTCTTTGGTAGATATAAATTTATAACATAATTGGTGAATCTATTATTTATTAGATTTATTTTATATAATGTTAATAAAATATCATTCTTGACAACATATTAAAGTTAAAAGATATTAGATATGATAAAAAATTGTATGAATTGACATGATAATCAACAAAAAGAAATAGAGAAGATATAAATAGAAAGAGAAAAAAGAATTTAACATTAGAGTGTCATCTCAATTTGCCTGCGCTATTAGCATATTTTAAGTGGGAGAATAAAATATTAGATAAGTGTATTGGTAAAATTTTAAAATTATGTTCCAATTTATTTCGATCAAAATTTATAGCTTCAAAAAGAAGATATTATATGTAAATCCAATCAAAAATTGATTTCAAGTTCTCTACTTATCCTTGCAATTTGAATGATCTTGATGTGAATGTTAACTAGTATCCACTAAAAATGTTTCACAAATCCTCCAATTACTATACATATAATCTCTTCACCATATTCACATGCCTACAACTAGATTTTTTCTAACAATGTCAATTTGAGGTTCCAACAAAATTTTATACCATATGTACAATTGAAAATTTGTATACAAGTATTAAAACACATTTACATAATGATAAAATAAATATACAATTGCACATAATTAGACTATAAATAATCCAAATAGTAGCCATTAGAGAAAAATATCCCAATAGTTGTATTGTGTTAACAATTTACACAAATCCATAATACAATTCCACATTGAGTGGTCTAAGTATGATGCACTAAAATAAATATACAATTGCACATAATTAGACTATAAATAATCCAAATAGTAGCCATTAGAGAAAAACATCCCAATAATTGTAGTGTGTTAACAATTTACACAAATCCATAATACAATTCCACATTGAGTGGTCTAAGTATGATGCAATCATGTAAAGAAACAAATACCATAGATAATTTTTTCAAACCATACACATCTTCAAAGCTATAAAAAATATGAGCTTCAACCATTAGTACAAAAAAATGACATATATTATTCTAAATAAACCAAAATAGAGGTACATTATAAAACATACGAGAGATTATTATAGAAAAAAATGTCTACAATATGTTAGAGTTACAACGTGCACATCTGAATAAAGTTGTTTACATATATCAACTATATACTATATATAGTTGTATATACTCACACATCTATCTATAATAACTTTATTATATGTGTGTGTCTATCTTTACACATATAATCTATCTATATAGATATATAGCTATGAACAACTATATACATATATACTATATGCACACACACACATCTATATATTATAAGTGTGCATGTGTGTGAACATCTATATAAAAATATGTAAAATAAATATAACTATGTAAATTCTCATCATATATATATATAATTGGAAGAAGAAATCATGGAAGTAATTACTTGGCATGTTCATGTCAACACATTCAATTGAGCATAAAGGATTCAACAAGCTTCTAGAATGATGAAGAGTGCAACAGTCATGAATGAAGCATGTTGAAAAATGATTAGAGTGAAAAGATAGGTTTTGCATTGAGTGCAAAAGGAATTATATGTTTGGATTGAAATGTTATAAAGTGGATACTAATAGGAGTGTGGTTTCCATGGCAGCTTACAAAACCGACATGACAATATGACCTAATAGCATGACCTTATACACACATATCTCTAAAAGAGGTATTGTAATAATATATAAAAATATGAAATCAGATATATAATGAAATTGGTGTAAGAGTTCCTTGGTTTGCTTGCACAACTAGTTAGGAAGACTTCTCCCTGTCTTCATCTGAGGTGATCCCTTTCTGGGATCTTCTTGCTAGGCTTAGATTATTAACTAGGAGTCTTGTTTCAACTCTTCTCAAGAGTCTCACTCCTTGTGCTTCACCTTGGAGGACTAACACCACTTGAACTTGCAAACTCTCTCCTACACTTAGAAGACTCTAAGTGCCAACATCACACAAAACATTGAACTACTTGCAGGGGTGTTAGAGACACTGAAAACATGCCAAACACATCCATTAGGTTCCATCTGGGATGGTCTTAAATCTTTGCTCTTACTGATTCCAAGAATTGGTCTTGAAGAGGCCTAATCCCTTGTAGCCCTTGACAGTGACCTTTTTGACTTTCTTGCCCAAACTTTCCAAACAACCTGGCAAACAAATTGCACTTTCAGACACCCTTTTTTATCCTTTAAAATATTCACAGGGTTTCAGACCCCTGACTCCTCCGTACACCGGTTTACTATAATCTAGGGCAAATAGGGCTAAAAGGCCTAATTACTAGGGTTTCCTTGATTTCTCTTTCAAATCTACTTCAAATGGATTGGTAGAAACTTCAATCCTTCTTACATACCTAGATATGACTAAAACCTACCTGGAACCATACTTGTTCTGTACTGTACTTCTTTCCCCTGCCTATATTCTTTAGTTTTGCACTATCAAACCTCTAACCGGACTTCCCAAGCTCACCTAGGGTTTGATTTTAAAAATATTTGCTCGACTCCACATGACTCCTACTACTGAATATGTACAAATACATGGCTCCCCTAACAAATCCATCTATTCTCAGGAAGATCCCGTGGTTAGATTTCATGGGGGAGCCATAAAAAGGCTGACTGGTCAGGACAGGACCAGAATAACCCTTAGACTCTAACTATGAACTCAAAACACTAATTTAGCACAAAGCAACTTGATTACTGAAAGGAAAATGCTTAAGAATACCCTGTAAACACAAATCTAACACTAATTCAAAGCATCTAATTCAATGAATAGCACTGTCACTCAAAACAGTCGGTAGAACACAGAAATTGCAGAATTCTTCTATATTCAAAATCCAAAAAGGGATGTTGGTCGATCCCACACTCCTATCTTTTAGGGGATCCAAGATAACTAAGTTGCATGCAACTTGACAAATGTTGTCATGCAACTTTGCAACAACTTTTTTCAACTTATCATTATGTCCTCTTCCAAACTCCTAGGACCTCTAACTCCTTGATTCCGAGCATCCAACTCCCTTAACTACCTCTTGGCATCTTCTAACAACATAGATGTGTTTAGAACACATTTAAGGCTCAACTTCCAATCCAAGCTACTAAGCTAATTAAAGCAAAAGTAATTAACAAGACTAACTATGGTGACCCTAGTCCTAATGACTAATTCACCTATTCCACACACAAGCAAGACCTTCTAAGGTCCAAAATAAACACACTATTACCCTGACTTGGCTAAGGTCAGATACAAGCCAAAATTGACAATTAACAAAATGGAGGTTAGCCTAGGTGCTCCTTGCACGAGAAACCCATATATATATATAATGAAACTCTAAATATGAATATAATATATCTATCATGGTGTATTTAGAAGTATCCAAATTCCTAGCATAACATTAGCGTGTAAGAAAATATATGATGTAAATTTCTCTCATAAGAAAAACTTGTAAAAGCATATAAGTATCTGAATTTCCATCATAACCATGTATGTATCTAAGCATGTAGCTGTAATTTTATTTATCGTTATTGTTTTTCACATTACAAAATAACAAAAGTTGAGAAGCTGATAAAATTTATAATACAAGTAGAGAAATGATGGAATTTGTTACTTGGAACGCCCATGTCAATGCCTTCAATTAAGTGGAGAGAAATCGACAAGCTTTTGGAATGATGGAGAGTGTGATGTTTGTGAAGGAAGCATGTTGAAAAATGATTAGGGTGAAAATCTAGGTCTTGCAATGGGTGCATAAGGCATTATAAATTCAAAATTGAAATGTTATAAAGTGGATACTAATAGGAGTGCAGTCCATACCAACACAAATCCCTAACATGGTATTTAGAACCAAAAAATAAGACACCCTAAACCTTTAGTGCCTTCGTTTGATTATTTAGGTGACAATAAATTTTATTTTTTCTTTAAGTATATCTATGCACAATTGAGATAATATTAATTAGAGGAGTTGTGCAATCTTTTTGGTGGTTGTAGCACATAGTTACTAGGGGGATTAGTCACACCTCCAAATGACCAAATCTGAACTTTTGTGCATGTAACAATTCATCTTACAAACATCATAACTACCAAAAATTTGAAATCTAAAGAAACCCATTTTAAATTTTTTTTTTAAATCTAATGTTTTGTTTAGAAGTTTAGAGTGCATGAAGTTAGGGTGAGTGGCCACTAGGTCCTCTCCCCTAGCATGCGAAATCTTCTACTGAGTTAGTCTAATTGTTTGATTAAAATTTACTATAGTAATTTCTTATGGAATATCATATTGCATGTTTGGCTAGGGACTAAAGGCTATCAACATGAAATAGCTAAAATAGCTTTTCATTTCTATGGAAATCTAGATATTCCATCAATACCAAGAAAGAAAGGTATATAGGGTGTTAAATCACATCAACATAACATTTTTCCCTAGCATTTATAGTAGTGAAGTTGGAGTGCTGACCAGGCTTACTGTTGAGAAAACATGAGCCTACAGTATCATATAAAACTGCAGCACAAATTAGCTACGAAGAAATAAAAAAAATAAAAAACAAAATAACATAATAACATTCAATCAACATAGATTTATGTTGTAAAATCCTGATAATATGTCATGGAAACATCCACAGGAAAAAACTATCGGTATAATTACAATTTTCATATAATTGCTATAACAAATTGATTTGCTTCTATATATAATTTTAAAAAATGCATTCTAAAGGATCAGATTTTTACCTTATTGTCGCAATTCAACAACTACCACACAATGCAATTGGTTCTAATGGAATGCTAAAATCCCTGCTCAAATCAAAGGTAAAGCTCGTTTCATAACCTTGTCAGAAATAACAATTCTTTGTCCAATAACATGAGTGCCCACAAGGTAGAGCACTGTAAAAATCTCTGAAGACCTTGATAAGGTGCTGGATCCTCTTTTAATTTCCTGCTTTAGGAGTTTGAAAACTAGAAAAGATGCCTGTTCCTAAAGTAGGGGCTACTCAATGGCTAGAGCAAGTTAAGAACACACAAAATCATGGAGAAGAACAGGTGATGGCATCTCATGTGCATCCATACATTTTCACTGTACCAGAGTCCTTGCGTATTGAAAGGCCAGAAGCCTACCTGCCTCAAGTAGCTTCTCTAGGACCATATCATCACCTTAAACTTGAACTGTATGAGGCTGAAAGATATAAATCTCGGCTTACTATCCAAGTTGAGAAAAGAGCAAAGAAAGGGACTTTTGAGGCTTTGGTTAAAGAGATCATTAAAATGGCAGAGGAGATAAGGAACAGCTATAATGATCCTATTGAGTGCGGAGATGAAGTATTAGGGTGGATGATGGCTCGAGATGCTGTGTTTATTCTGGAGTTTCTTGGCTGCTATAACCAATGTCAGAGCCCACGATTTCAAGAGGCAAACCCTTATCTTCAATGCGTGGATGCAGTTTTTCACCCAGAAAGAAAGAGCCCATTGTTCTTCCCGTTTCAGGCTGATATTTTTAAGCTCGAGAACCAAGTTCTTCATTTTGAAAAAAGTTCTGACATGGGAGACTGGCTCAGAAGATCAAGCTTTGAACAGACTTAAAATGACAATTTCAAGTGCCTGTAAGAAGTTCTCCCCTTTCATACCCGTTAGAGATTCATATCGTTCCCTTACACGAGCACACTTTAGTATTTCACTTAATGAAAGGCATATACTGGAATGCCTTTACAATTTTGTCATCCCAAAAGAAAATCCTGGTCAGGTTAATGTTCCTGTTGAAGATGATCAGAATAGAACCATGGCGAGGTTCAAAAGTTTTCACTTTCTTCGCCAGATAACATCGAGATTTATAGAGTTTTTGTCTCGGTCTTCAAAATCATATGTCAAAGCTGACAAAAATCTGCCTTCGGCCGCAGAATTACACAGGAGAGGAGTAAAATTTGGTCCAGTTACATGGGAATATGAAGAAATAAGGTTTGATAGAGCGAGCTCTACTCTGTTCCTCCCCTGTATAGAAATGGATTACAGAACGGATGTTTTCTTGAGAAATATGGTGGCAGTGGAAGCATTCATGAAGTGGAAAACCAGAGTGTTTACTTGCTACGCAGATCTGAGGGACAGACTCATTGACACTCCTAGTGATGTTGCGGTGCTGAAAAGGTATGGAATCATCACCAGCGACTTGGGAAGTGATAAAGAAATAAGCAATCTGTGGAATGGCATTCGCAGATCAATATGGAGGAGTGCTTATGAGCCTATTGACAAAACTATCAAGGATGTCAATGCTTATTACAGAAGTAGATATAGAGTTTTACTGGGTGAGTTTATGCAGGAACATTTCTCAAACCCATGGCGAGCTGCATCGGTGGTGGGACCATGTACTCTGCTTGTTCTAGCTTTCTTGCAGGCATTATTCTCATATTTTCAACTGCCCCGTCATCATTAACACTTTTAGATATATTTTGTCCGAGTGCTTTGCTAATTCTGATGTGGTTGTATTCCCCCTGTTGTGCTACCATTGATATTGTTTTGCTGTATGCCTTGTAGGTCAGGCCATCTCTACGGTATGGTCAGTAACTATGTTGGGTCTTAGTTTACAAGATATATGCCGCAGTGACATATCCCTATGCCAAGTGTTGTGTAGTAGGATTTCATGTCTAATTTTTACTGAAACTGAAAGCAAATGCATCTCTGTAATTCCCACTTCCTATAATATATCTTTTCAAGTTGCGTAGACACACTAGTAAATCTGTCTCAAACTCTTAATCCTTCCAGTGGATTCCAGTGTTATTGTAAATCACATGTATTAGTTCATAGATTTCAGTTAATTTTAACTCTGTTAAATGAACCTCTATCCTAGTAACCACAAATGACGACCTATTTAATGATTTTGACTTCACAATTCCTAGGGATACTTCAGTGTCTAGTTAGACGTCTGAAATACTTAAGAAAGTGACTCTGGGAACAGAGCAAGAATCAATCAATGGGATTCTTACTAAGGGAATTTTAAATCATTCAGTTCTCCACATATCCTGTGCTTTACTCATAAACATTACTTTGTTGCAAATTCTCAGCAACCAACTGTGATGACGTCAGGTACATATGTGAAACTTATATTGAAGGATTTGTTGTTTACCGCAGGATCAAGATTGCAAGGTGACAACCAGTCTTTGCTTACCAAAGCAGCTGTCCTAAAGTGTGAACTGCTTGGCTTTTTTCAATGCCTCTCAAATTAGGATGAGATTCCATGGAGGAGGCTTCCTAAAAGTTTCAGCGGGTGCTGTTCAGAATTTTTAGGAAATTTTTAAAGTGAGTGGTCTCATGCAGTTTAAACTTAAAAGTTTAAGTTCTTAAATTTATGAAATCTGGTGGTCTGATGAATATAATATTTTGCATATTCAATTCAACAGAGTAAATAAGTATAACATAATAAAAAAATAATTGGTAAGAATTTAAAAATTTCATATGAAAGTGGTAGAAAAAAGTCTAAGCTTGTGGGTAATTTCTAGCTCCACCCCAAATGGACTCACTTAAATCTTTAAACTAAAGAAAAGACTGCTATTATTGAAAGAAAGATTCTAATTAATTCTGTAGCATTTTTCTTTTCTTCGTGAGACCTCTTGAACTTTCGAAATAGATGAAGCCCCTGTATAGGATCCCAGCCTTAGAGCTCCTGAATTTATGTCAAACCTTGTGCAGCAAGCTTATAAGTTAGAACAGCTGCAGACATCATATTTATATATGGAAATAATTCAAGGTTTAAGTTACAGAAATAAGGGTACTTTGAAGTTTGACTTAGTTATTCTGTGGTAGTTGCATGTTTCTTTTCTTATCCTTCACATCTATCTGAAAAAACACACACCAGGCCTGCCAACTCCTCCTCAGTGGGAAACAGAGATTGCCATCCAATTGCCATGGAAAACAAAACACACCCAACATATAACGCTTTAGAAAATGTCAATCGACAAACCAGCCACTCATTTATTGAGTCATTCAAATGCAGCATAAAATGGAGACTATCTTACTACAGGCACATTAGTTTATGGCTGCCTCAAAAAAACATTTTCCCTTCTCTTAAACCAAACACCAAAATAAAATATTTCAAAAACTCACCCACCCCAGTAACAGCACAAGTAATAGAAACCTCACAAATTGTTTTTCCTTAGACAACCACTGCTGTTTCTGAAAACAACTATGGAATGGGGAGGAGTTTTTCCAAAATCTCTCATTTGTAATGGATGATAGTCACACTTTCTGTGTGCTTAAATGCAGATATTTTGGGCTGCTATGTATTCCAAAAATTCTGCCATTGGCATTACAGTATTGGATTTGAAAGAGTATTTACAATGATTTGGAATATGTGTAAGGGACACAATGTGGGAGAAAATATTGTAAAGCATCATTGGATATTTGGCATGAAGTAAAAATAATCTATCACAATTTATGTCATGAAATATGTAAAGGGTGTAAACATATATATGACAATGTGTAAGAAGAAGTTTGTGTTTTTTTTTTAACTTAAAAGTTCTTATATTGTTCTATAGTGGATTATTTGTGAGTTGTTTGTGTCCTCTTGTAAAGTTGGACAGACAAATTCATACAAAATGTCTTGAAACTTCTAGAAAAATGCTTGTAAATCTTGGACATATATCATAAGGTCTCTTGTACATTTTGACTATTTGACTTGTGGCTTGAGTTCATTTTTTGAAAATGTATGTATCATATATTCTATTTGCCTATATATTAAAGGCATGGGATAGTAGTTTCACATCTTTTCTAGTCGAAGTATTATTATACTATGAGAAAATTGTTAGATTGAAAGGAAAAAATAAATTATATTGTAAAAGATATAATATAGGGTTAATTTTCCCATATAGATATGCGCAAATAGTTTTTAATAAGGGAGTAAAATATATATAAGAAAGCGTCTAGAAGAGGGTGCTAATAAGCATGACAATATATGAGGTTAAGTAGCTAGCAATATGAATATGTGGATGTCAATATGTATATGACAGTATATGAACACACATGTGAATGCAAGTGAGGATGTATATACCTCTATTTAAATATCTATAGAATGAGTAAAAAGAGGTGAGAGAGAGAGAATCTTCTAAAATGATGCAGAGCATAAATCTATGTATATAGGTGTGAGTGTTGAACACTAGGAATACTAGGGGTGTTGAATCAATATTCACTAAAATACATTAACTTCATGTACTTTAAACCTTCATTTAATGCATCATATTAAACTTGTAGTAATGGAAAGGAACATAGAAAGCATGCATCACATCAAAGAACAAAAGAACACTAGATTTACATGGAAAACTCAAAAGGAAAAAACTACAGTGAGGATTAGCTCACAATATATTATAATCGATTATAAGATATTACAAAATGACTCACTGTCTAGAGAACTCACTATCCGGAGGACTCATTGTGTAGAGAATAGAAGAAATGGCTCAATTCTAGGATAGAAAAGAAGGTGGCTCGCTACCAAGGTTTAAATTAAATATAATGCATCTGCAATATGTTGAAGACAGTTCCAATTAAGCTTTGTAGACTAACTTAACAAACTTCATGCTTCACAATTATCATACTCTACTCTTTCACATTACATTTGTACGAAAACTTGCAGCCATCTAATGACAATTTCTGCACAACCCAGAAGAGATAGCAATGCAAATAAGTGCTTAGAATCCACATGCAAGAGAATAGACAATATACCCATCAAAGATGACACAAGATATACCTTGGGAAAACCCTCAAGAAGGAAAAACCCAACCTCCAAAAGCATCCAAACTCTATCATATTAATCAGCCATGAACCAAATAGAAGGGTAATAATGAACACTTCTAAAGCATAAAGCCCTCCAATGCATTCCCATGTGTCCAACCATGAATCCACACATCCCATGCCATGCTTTACAAATGCACTCTCAAGAAGACTCAATAATGACAGCCAAACCACTCAATCATGAAGCAAATACAAGAGTTACAATGAACACTTTTGAAGCATCAAGCCCTCCAATGCATTCCCATGTGTCCAAGAATGAATCCACACATCCCATGCCATGCTTCACAAATGCACTCTCAAGAAGACCCAATAATGACATCCAAACCACTCAACCAACCTAAACCACTACACATGTGTTTATTTTTATAGACACAAGCTCACACAAAATACAACTAGTGGTAAAGCGAAACCTTGTACCACAAAACCATGTGAATACAAAACCACTAACCCCTTATTTAATATTGGGTACTAAGACATCACTTTATTTAATATTTTCCCCAATATTAAATTATTATCACGTGTCTCCTATACAAATAATAATAATAATACAATGTTACAATACAACATCAAGTGGACCCTAAATAATTACCTAGTGTGATTAACAACACCACCAAGGTGTATCAAAACTAAATAATTATTTAATTACAATAATATAATAAATCAATTTATGTAATGGTGTACAACACCATATCCCAACATTCTCACACTTGTTGTATACATTGCATAAGGGATCAATTCATGAAATACATCATCAAAGCATTACATGTAACTACATGAATCTATAACATGCTCTTGTGCTCCGTCAAGATACCTGCAATATATAAGAATGAAGAGGCCACCATCTCAAGCAAGAAATCCTCTCATCCTCCAACGTGCCACCTATGGAAGAAAAGGAACATGCCAATGTGAAGATGCACCAATCCACAAGCACAAGTATCGAATCCAAGTGATAACAAAGGCTCTAACCAAGTTGTTGTCAACTAAAAAACCCACATGATTAGAAATAGCATCCACAACATATGCTAATACATCCAACCATCCATATCTCCAAGGTATCAATACATCAGTAAACCCATGCCAAGAACATATACAACTTGTAAACTGCAACCAAGCTCCATGTATCAAATCTGTCAATGAAGAACATGCATATCCAAGAACTCCCACTACATAGGTAATTTTAAAGCATATCAAGTCTACCAATCAACACTATACATCAAGGTGTGACAAATAAATAGAAGCATGAAGTAACAAGAACAATAATAATGATCCACACATGCAACCCAAGAAGCTACATAATATCTCACAACATTTTGCCACCATCCTCCCCAAAACCATGAACATCCAAGAAGGAACCATGAAGAAGAGAAAACTTGTAAACCGTAATGTCCTTCTACCAACACCTCAAAAGTGTATTGTTGTGTCAAGTATGATCTCCTAAACAACCCCAAATGAAAAGCCTCAACAACATCCATGCACTCAATCTCATAGACCAAGTGCAACATATGAATCAATATAACAATGCCAACATGGATGTAAACCTCTCTAATCAAGAAGATCAAACTCAAAGTATCCATCCCCAATATTAGAAATCAACCCATAAACCATCTCCTAACAATCCTCATCAAAGAATGATATCATAAACTCAAATGCACAAGGAGATAACCATGCCACAACATCCCTCAAATGAATCCTCCAAAACTAACCATAGCTCAAAATCCATATCTATGAAAGATAAAAAATATAAACTCATGCTAAACCATCCTCAAATGAGTATCCATAACCAATCACCATGAATCAACTCAATCCCATGAGAAAACAAAGAACAAACGTAACACATCTAAAAGATATAATGGGTAAATACCTCTTAATGATAAACTGTCGAGTAGACCAAGAGTGGGGAATGAGAATGCTACTCCAGGATAACCAAGCCATCATAACTCACTCCAAGAACAATCTCCTCTATCGGTCCATCATGAACTCACATCCATAACTAGGTGAAAGCTCTCCAGTCTTCCTATTGAAACCTCCAAAGAGTAACTATCTCAAGCAAATGTCTCTAAACACAAGAAAACTCCAACCATCACCTACATCTGTAAGTATCCATGAGTACCTATAACCAATCAATCCATGTCAAACTCCAAATGCAACATAACACCATCATGAAGTAATCAAGCAAATTGTCAATGTACCCAATACCAAGAGAACCACACATAATCAATGTCAAAGCTCCAATCATGGATTAGGAACATAAACATGACATCCATGATCTAAGCATCTCCTCCTAGGAGATCACATGCACCATAACATATATATAAACATCCTGGTCTCAAGAGAAGAAGTACCATGCCAAACTCTAAACCGATATCAAGAGTAAACCATGACATAATACCAAACACTCTAAAACAAGAAAAAATATCCCCAATCACATGAAGATAATCATACCCAATGATGCATCCACATCACTGCCAACAACTCCCATTGAAGTATGGTACAAGCTACACATGGCATCATGACAACCATCCTATCCATGAAGACAATCATGGTCTGCACATACTCAACTACAATATTAGTAACATACAAGTTAAACCAAGATGTCCAAGACAAGAAAATACCTACAACCGCCAAACCATCACTACCAAAAGCTCCCACTGAAAGTGTATAACCAATGAATGTAACAAGCTATCATGACATCATGATAACAATCTCCTAATGAAGATCAAACAAGAGGTGCCCTCATACAATCAAAGAACTCAAATGCATCATGAGCTTCTCAATAAGAAAGAAAAGTAAACCATGATCCTCATACCAAGAAGATACACTGCCACAACTTGAATCAAGAACCAATCCAACACCACCAACAATGCACCTGCATCAACCATCATAGCATGCCAAAGTCTCTAAAACACAAGAAACATCCATGACACCATGATTACCACCAAATGTACCAACAATTCAACCCAACCGTGTCCACATATTTGCATATCATAGTCAACTACATAGGTCTCATATCATAATTGTACCTGGTAATCCCATCTCACCTCCTCAATATGACAACAAAACTAGCAAACTAAGTGACTAAACCAAACCACCAAAATTGAAAAATGCATCAACACTGAAATATTTATGGGCATTGACAACCCATGTCCAAGTCATAAAGCAACATGTTAGAATCAAGATCCCAAGATGCAAGAGCCGATGACCGGCTACATGCAAAAGACATGCGTAACCAAAACGCTGTTCTCAGAAAACCTCTCTATGAAAATGCATTAAGAGAATCCATTATTACAATGTGATCAATCCTTATGAAGGAGATCAAGAAACCCTAAAAAGGAAACCCTAAATGAAACCCTAGTGTGCACACTTAATAATTAATAATTAATTATTAATGTGCCTAAGTTTAGCTTAAGTAATAAAGAGGAATAAGTGACTTAATTAATTAATCAATGCGATGTAATTAATTAAGCATAATAACTTATTACTCTAACACCCCCCCTTAAGATGAACTTAGGAAGAAGCTAAAACACTAGAATAGGATGCATGAAAGCAAAGATGGGTCCCGGCAACTAGGCCTGATCAGGTACCCATTTACAATGCAAGAATGAAGTGCATGAAAAGGAACCAAGAACATCTGAAAAGTGCACAAGAAAGCACCTGCAACTGAAAAAGTGGTGTGCAAAATAAAGCACACATACATGAGACTGGAATCATCTGGATTCACTGTTGTCGTGGAGGGACACTCACCGGACAAAGGTGTGATGGCAAAACAAAGGCACTACACAACCCCCCCATGGCACTTTATAATACAGTGCGAGTACAAAATATGGCACAAAGTGATGTGCAAGAAACCCAATACAACACAAAACAGGAGTAGAGAAGGAAAAACCCAGTGGGACAAAACCCCCTTACAATGAGATTACATGCTGCAAAGAAGCACTGGAAGAACTCTGTAGAGTAACACTGGAACTTGATATAGGCAAGCAAGGAAATATTCTTCTGTATACTACTGAAACCGGATGAGAGTCACTGATTGACTCAAGGAATCATGATTAAAGCAACAGAAACCCCGATGCCACGGAACACTGGAAAACTCCAAACTGGAACAACTCTGGAATCTATGATGCAGCAAGTGATTATTAAATGATGCATTACTGTAAACGAAGTGCAAAGATGCAAAATTCACTCTCTCAACTGCCAAAACATCCAAGTAATCGCCAACCAACCCATCGGGCCAAATCTGGACTAACTGATAAACTTGGGACAGATACAGAAAAAGTGTATGGACATAAATATAGAGCTCCTTAATACCTTTCCAACGCCGCAAACGAGGCGAAAATCGGAGATTGTGGCAAAAAGTTATGAGCTCGGAAGTCCAAAAACAACATCTGACTTCAAACAGTAATAAATGTAAGGAAAACAGTAGGTACATCAAAGCCAAACAAGACCATCGGAAAGTGCTCTGAACGCCAAGACTTTCGCTGTCTGATTGGAGCACATCAGATGCCTGCTATGGCCAAAAGAAAAAAACTGCTTCTTTAGGGCAAACTAGGGTTAGGAGGGGGCATATGAGGGCCGGCCGTACGCTGACGTCATGCTGATGTCATCAGTTCACGAGCATAAAATTGACGGCCGTCCGGCCGTCAGGGCAAAAAATCGCCACCGTGCAAAAATATTTTCGTCCCGGAATATGCTGCATATCGCCGGTATATTCCCTGATTCGGCCGGAATATTCTGCGCGGATGTCGGACTGGGCGCTGGCCCCCGGATCTGCATATGACCGCCGGCTGACTTGCTGGGGGCTGGCGGGGGCTGAGTGAAGACCGGTGGCGAGTGGGCGGCAGAAGTGGGCGGCGGCGGTGTTTCCATTATGGGAACATAGACAACCTACCAGTCCCTGTACCCAAAATTTTTGATGAATCATTTACATATAAAATAGTCGTCTCCTTATTCATTTAACTCATGTACCCTAACTTGATTGGCGTTCCCGTCCCCGTACCAGTACCTTGCGTCTCCCGACAACTATGTTCTTAACTATTTCCTCTTGATTATTTAAATAAATAAACTTTATTTATTTATATACGTCATTAATTCCTTATGTATTCTTATAATTAAATAAATTCCTGTGATTTATTTAATTAATGTCCATCTTGTCCATTTTCTCCATAATTAAATAATTATTATTAATTATTTAATTATCTTATTGATTTTTCTTCTAATTTTAAATAAAGTCATTTATTTAAATTCCCCACTTTCTATCCAAGTAAATAATTTGAAATAATTATTTACTGTCACATGACCCCACCAATCTTGAATTAAATTAATTTTTAATTCAAAAGGTCAACATCACCTCTTGAATCAAATAATTTTCAATTCTTATTTGATTCTCCAATAGCTTCGTTTTTTGTGCCCAATATCTTCTTGTCACATGCATTCTTGACCTTTGATTTGATTTTCCTAAAATCAAATCTCAGCCCTTCATTTCAAACTTTGTCCTAATTGCTAGTTGTCACATGCAATTTCAGCCTTTGAACTTAGGGCTTTGTCAAACTTCCAATCCTGGCCGTTCATCCAAAATTGACTCTTTTATAAAAGGAAAATTTCAATCTCATGCTTGCACATTCATACTTCAAGACTTCATGCTTGCAATTTCTAAGTACACTTGCAATTTCAAGTCAAATCCTTCAATATTTGCTTGAGTCTTTGTCATAGATCTTTGTTGCTCCTTAAAATCTCAGGGCAAATATCATTTTACAACAAATGGAGAAGGGCAATGAAGGTTAATCATGGAAAGCATGAAGGCTGTTTGGTGAAATCGTTTATTTCTTTTATGCTATTTTCCTACTTTGTGCTTCATTATTTAGCTAGGGTTTGTTTTATGCATTTTATTTCATGCCCCCTCTTTGTCATAATACAGTTTATCGCATTGTGCCAAAGAAAATAAGTCAAAAATATGCCCCTGAGCCATAATTTTTGGGGTACATACCGCTGCTCCTAAGCCCTAATAGCATAAAATAAACCCTAAGCCATAATATTTGATCTCACAACAAGATATGAGATGAGGTCCCTCATGGATGGTTTCTCGGGATACAATCAAATTCACATCACCCTAGAAGATCAACACAAAACAACATTCACTTGTCCCTGGGGTACATACTGTTGGAATGTTATGCCTTTTGGCCTGAAGAACATAGGTGCTATGTATCAATGAGCTATGACCACAATATTTCATGATCTCATGCACACGTTGATGGAAGACTACGTTGATGATCTCCTGGAAAATTCCTTAGCATGCCACAATCACCTAAAAGTGTTGGACAAAATCTTTAAAACTCTGGAATACTATAAGTTCCATCTCAACCCTAAGAAGTGTGTTTTCGGTGTGACTTTGGGTAAACTCCTGGGGTACATAGTTTTTCACTGGGGCATCAAAGTTGACCTAGCTATAGTAAAAGCAATCTTCAACATGCCTCCACTGAAAGGAATCAGTGAGCTCAGAACATTGTAGGGAAGATTACAGTCCATCCAACGTTTCATTGCATAGTCAACCTTTCCAATATCTGCTATGAAAGGGCATCCCCTTTGTGTGGACTGACAAGTGTCAAGCAACTTTTCAACAAATCAAAGACTATCTTCTGACACCACCAGTCCTAATGTCGCCCATTGATGGAAAACCTCTGATCTTGTACATTTTGGCAACCACTTCTACATTGGGGGCATTACTTGCACATAACGACCTTGATGAGAAAGAAAGAGCCATATATTACATCAGTCGCACCTTGGTTGGGTATGAACTGAACTACACTCCCATTGAACGTGCATGCCTCACAGTTGTCTTTGTTGCTCAGAAATTGAGACATTACATGCTGAACCATAAAACACAATTAGTGGCTAAGATAGATCCATTGAAGTATCTCCTCAGTTAGGCAGCGTTAACAAGACGATTGGCAAAATGAGTCATGATACTTAGTGAATATGACATACAATACGTGGAATGCAAAGCAATAAAAGGACAGGTCATAACAGATCAACTCGCTGACGCATCCATATAAGGTGATCACCCTTTGGTAGTCGACTTCCTAGATGAATCCATCTTTCATGTAGGCCCTAAATTATCTTGGAAACTCTATTTTGATGGGTCCCATACAGGTCATGGCTCAAGATCAGGCATATTATTCATCACACCATAAGGAGATTCTATTCCTAAGTCATTCTAGATCACCTTCCCATGCACTAATAATGTTGTTGAATATGAAGCACTTGTAACAGGACTTTGAATGGCCATCAAATGGAAAATCAAAACACTCCTAGTATTTGGAGATTCTTTGTTAGTTATCAACCAAGTCAACGATGAGTACAACACCAAGGACGAGAAGTTGATGCATTACAAACACATGGTGGATAGTTTCCTGTCATATTTCCATATGGCTTTTGACCAGGTTCCCAGAGCACAAATAAAAGCAACAGACGCTATGGCCACGATTGGATATCTCTTAGATATTCCTAATAATGTGTCGCAATTTGAGTTCTTAGTGGAACTGTTGGTTCCTACTTATGATATTCCTGAGTCTGAAATGGTTTGCGAGCTCGTTGGTCCTAATTCCCCTTGGTACCATGACATATATGATTACCTTCATTCCCAGACTCTCTCGCCAAACCTTTCCAATAACCAACACAAGTCCTTTATTTGCAAAGCCGCTTGTTATACCATCATCACTGACACCCTATATAAACGTAGCTTTGACAATACCCTTCTTCGATGTCTCGACACAGATGAAGCACAAACAACCTTACGTGAGGTGCATGAGGGTATATGTGGATCTCATTCAAGTGTTCCAACCTTAGCCAAGAAATTTATGAGACTTGGGTACTAGTGGCCAACCATAGAAAAGGATGCCCTTCAGTTTGTGAGAACATGTCGTCAATGTCAAGTGCACAGTGATCTCATTCATGCGCCCGTATAGGAACTTCGACCAATCACTTCTCCTTGGCCCTTTGCACAATGGGGACTTGACCTCGTGGGTAAAATCCATCCAACTTCATCCAATGGCCCCAAGTTCATTATCAATGCCACCGAATATTTCACCAAATGGATAGAAGCCATTCCCCTCACCTACATAACCGGTAAGCAAATTTTGAAATTCATCCTTAACTACATCATCTGTCAGTCTGGTGTTCCCCAATCCATCATCACAAACAATAATCATCCTTTCAAAAACCAGGATGTCCATGATCTTTGTGAACGGTTCCATATTCAACATCATTTCTCCATGCCCTATTACCCACAAGGTAACGGTTAAGCTGAGGCATCTAGCAAGACAAACATCAAGATTCTTAAGAAAACTATTAATGACGTTGGTCGTGACTGACATCTCCAACTTAATCCTGCTCTATGGGCTTACCAAACATTTCATTATGTGAGGAGGATGTTTGACATAGAAAAATGTGGTTTGTGGGTCTAAGCCATTTTTATGTGTTTACAATGGTCGTCCTTTCAAAAATCAGGATGTTCATGAGCTTTGTGAATACTTCCATATTCAACATCATTTCTCCATGCCCTATTACCCACAAGGTAATGGTCAAGCTGAGGCATCTAACAAGACAATCATCAAGATTCTTAAGAAGACTGTTAATGACGTTGGTTGTGACTAGCATCTCCAACCTAATCTCGCTTTATGGGCTTACGAAATATTTCATTATGTGAGGAGGATGTTTGACATAGAAAAATGTGGTTTGTAGATTTACGCCATTTTTATGTGTCTACATTTTTCCCCTCTTTGTCATAATGTAGTTTATTGCATTGTGACAAAGAAGATAAGTCAAAAATATGCCCCAGTGTGAAAGTGAGGAGAGAAAGGATGATGATGAGGTAGTGGTATGCCCCCTCGGGAGGACAGGTGGGTTCAAAGAACACAAGTGTGCTCTCGAAATGGATGAGAAGACTAGAGGATGAAGGAATAGAAGAAATGTTAGTGCGAAAGACATGGATGTTAGGACGAAAAAATGAATACTTCAATATTTGCCAAAGTACTAATAGGTATTGCTTTAATCATCATTGGGCAGATTATTGCAATGGCTAACAAACACCATGATATGACATAAATCAATGGTGTGCATGGTTGCAACATCACATAGAACAAGCAGTCGCAGACAATGATGATTATGACTCTTATGAGGAACTCAGTTGCCCCAATCTTTTTGTCACAACCAGCCACAAACAAGAAAGACAAGCCATGAAATGTCGTTGCTCCTCTAAATCCTATGTAGGACATCCTCAAGGAACTAATAGCATGATAGTTTGGAAAGATAAGACAATCAATAGCATGACAGTTTGGAAAGATAAGACAATCATCATGATACATCATTGCTCCTCTAAATCCTAATGTCAAGACATCCTTGAGGAACTAGTAGCATGACGAAAAATCAAATGACAAGTATGACAAGATTAAATATAGTGTTTAACAAGTATGTTCAAATGTCAAGTATATTGATGTCGAGATGCCAAGTTTGATGAAGCCTAGGTTCATGTTGAGCAGGCTAATGTGTGACGGATGTCAGGTAATGCCAAATTCAGGAAGGACACATCCTGAATGATGTCGATGTTGAGAGGATCAATCCTCAAATGTCAAGAGAATCCCTCAAAATGCCAGATGATAGTGTCGATGCTCAGGAAAAACATATCCTAAAGCATAAATAAATGACATGGGTTGTTCTTCAGAAAGACGTATCTGAAGAATAACCAAGAGTTGACAAGTTGACTTGTTATGATAGTTTGACCAAGGTTGACTAGATGACCGAATTGATTGCATGTCAGTGTTGAAATGTTGATTAAATGATTATCAAAGTTTGTTTAAGAGTTGTCTGATTTAGGACATTCACAAGAAAAGGACAATTGACTCAACAGACCCTAAGGGACCAAACCTAGGGGGCCTCGAGGGCACATCAATGATGGCCTTGCCTACATCATACACTCAGAGACCATGTAGTTCAACAGAGATAGGACATGAGTGTCCATTTATTGAAGACTAACTGACATGCCTTAACTTGACTCGAGGAACCCTAAAAGACTGACCTAAGGGGGTTGCCTATGTCATATACTCAGAGACCACATAGTTTGACATAAATGAGAATGACATATTGAAGACAAACTGACATGTTTTGACTTGACCCGACAAACCCTAAGGGACTAGACCTAGGGGGCCTCGGGGGAACATCAATGATGGCCTTGCCTACATAGCAAATGCGTAGAGACCTCGTAGTTCAACTAGCGCCATGATCAAAGACGACGTATTTAGTGACTGATGCGACTGGCTCGACAAAGATAAATGAACTCATTTATTGGACTCAAATGATCAAATGACATTAAAGACTTAAAAGACTGACGTTGGTGGCCTCAAGGGTACATCAAATGATGACCTTGCCACGTAGCAAATACACAGAGACTATGTAATTCGAATGTTCTAACTATGACTTGACTTTGACTGATTGGGACTCTATTTTTTGTGTTTTTCAAAGTTTTTTTTTTTTCTTTAGGACATTTTATGATTTTTTATGGATTTTTTCAGGACATTTTATGATTTTTATGGAATTTTTTAAAGACATTTTACGATTTATGGGACCATGTACGAAACCCATTATAGTTAGGTGATAAGGGTGTTGCCCCCAGTCAGGTCTAGGACTAGCCAAGTTGAATGAGATGGAAAAGGACATGCTCGGGATGAAAGGTGGAGGATATGTGAGACATGATGTCAATTGTTGTTAGCCATGGAAAGAAATAGCAATACTTTATGACGAATGTCATGAGGGTGTCAGAAGATCGGGCATTTATTATGGACAAAGGTAGATGGAATAATAGTAGATGGTGAAGCAAAGACTGCCTATGCATGGCACCTGTTTGCCAGGTTTTCACCATGTTACTTATCCAAAGCACCACCAAAGTGGTTTTCACTATTGGATGGATTATTTTTCTTTACTATTTTGATTTTTTGATTTTTTATTTTTTTGGTGTCATGAAGACGCTTGTTTGCTAGGGTTTCATTAGGGTGATGATTTTTTGTATTTTTGCGGTTTTTAGCCAAGCCCTCTGATGCTACGTGTAGAACTTGCGTAGATGCAAACTATTGATAGGTTCTGTCAATTGTTCCTCGTCTGGAGTAGCTAATTGGTAAGCGACTGAACCGAATGCGGCAGTGATGATGTAAGGACCCTGCCAATTAGGCTCGAACTTGTCGGGCTTCTCACGGTCAGCTTGATTCTTTGGAATTTGCATCAAGACCAAATCACCAAGGATATGTGAGACATGATGTCAATTGTTGTTAGCCATGGAAATAAATAGCAATACTTTATGACGAATGTCATGAGGGTGTCAGAAGATTGGGCATTTATTATGGACAAAGGTAGATGGAGTAATAGTAGATGGTGAAGCAAAGACTGCCTATGCATGGCACCTGTTTGCCAGGTTTTCACCATGGTACTTATCCAAAGCACCACCAAAGTGGTTTTCACTATTGGATGGATTATTTTTCTTTACTATTTTGATTTTTTGATTTTTTATTTTTTTGGTGTCATGAAGACGCTTGTTTGCTAGGGTTTCATTAGGGTGATGATTTTTTGTATTTTTGCGGTTTTTAGCCAAGCCCTCTGATGCTACGTGTAGAACTTGCGTAGATGCAAACTATTGATAGGTTCTGTCAATTGTTCCTCGTCTGGAGTAGCTAATTGGTAAGCGATTGAACCAAATGCAGCAGTGATGATGTAAAGACCCTGCCAATTAGGCTCGAACTTGTCGGGCTTCTCACGGTCAGCTTGATTCTTTGGAATTTGCATCAAGACCAAATCACCAATGTCAAACTTTCGGACCATAACTCTTTTTTTGTAACTTTGGCAAAGGCGATTATGATATGCTTGTAAGTGAGTCAAGGCATTTTGTCTGCATTCTTCCAACAATTCTAGCTCATGCAATCAAGACTATCGATATTCTTCGTCATCAATCAATCCCTTCACGGAGACCCTTAAGGAGGGGATTTCAACCTCAATAGGCAGGATAGTTTCAAATCCAAAGACCAAAGCAAATGGGGTGGCACCAGTAGGCATGCAGATGTTGGTGTAGTAAGCCCATAGAGCAGGATTAAGTTGGAGATGCCAGTGATGGCTAGCATCATTAACAGTCTTCTTAAGAATCTTGATCATTGTCTTGTTAGATGCCTTAGCTTGATTGTTACCTTGTGGGTAATAGGGTGTGGAGAAATGATGTTGAATATGGAAGCGTTCACAAAAGCTCACGAACATCCTGATTTTTGAAAGGATGGCCATTGTCTGTAATGATGGATTGGGGAACACCATATCGACAGATGATATAGTTAAGGATGAATTTGGAAATTTGCTTACCGGTTATGTAGATGAGGGGAATGACTTCTATCCATTTGGTAAAATATTTGGTGGCAGTGATAATGAACTTGTGGCCATTGGATGAAGTTGGATGGATTTTACCCATGAGGTCAAGTCCCCATTGTGCAAAGGGCCAAGGATTGGTCGAAGTTCTTGTGTGAGCGCATGAATGAGATCACTGTGCACTTGACATTGATGACATGTTCTCACAAACTGAAGGGCATCTTTTTCCATGGTTGGCCAGTAGTACCCAAGTCTCATAACTTTCTTGGCTAAGGTTGGACCACTCGAATGAGATCCGCATATACCCTCATGCACCTCACGTAAGGTTGTTTTTGCTTCATCTGTGTCGAGACATCGAAAAAGGTTATTGTCAAAGCTATGTCTATATAGCGTGTCACTGATGATGGTATAACGAGCGGCTATGTGAATAAAGGACTTGTGTTGGTTACTGGGTGATCCCACAAACCTGGTTTACAATTTTTAGGAGATTTTGTTTTTTTCTAAAATCACATATTTTTAGAAAATATAATGATTTAAGCCTTAAAAAGTTCTATTTAAACCATTCCAATTTAAGAGGGTTTGATCAAACTACCTTAGATTGAACCCCCTTGGATAAAACCCCACTAGTTTTAAACCATACCTATAAAGAAGTCTCCTTTACACTTATTAAAATGTTGATAAAAAAACACTTTTGATTTACATTTTGGGGGATCAAATGAATTCATTTAAAATTTATTTTTTGTAAGTATGTAGTCTTTATTATAAGCTTCCCAAAAAGTATAATTTTAAATCAATTTAATTTTATTATTATATTTATTTTTTATTTCTTGTGAATGTGGGTTTTTCACCGAAAATCAAGCTCTATGTTCTACACGTGGAAAAATAGAAGATTATCATTTTTTTTTTTGAAAAATATGAGCGCACTAGATATTGAAGTCTTTGATCCAAAAAATAAAATAAAATTGAATTTTGATGCATGCAAAAAAAAGTTGTGTTATATGGTCCGACTATGTCTGAATTGTAATTGGTTTGACTTCAAAACTTCATTAAGGAAAAAAATTCAATAAAACAATATGAAACCAATTGGAAGCACTAGATATCATAGTTACAAATCTAAATTCAAAGGAATTATAATTTTATCCTTAATGGAAAAAAAATTGTGTTATACGATGAGCGTCACTCCTCAAAAATGGTGTTTACTAAAACAACTAGTTTTTGAAGGAGATATAAAAAGAAGTGCAATATGATTTTAAACATTTTGAAAAAAATATATTTAGAATCTACAAACATTTAGTTAGAAAAAATCAGTTCAGTGTCCAATTTGACCAAAAATTGTAAACTTGTATTGTGGGATCACCCTACTGGAAAAGTTTGGCGGGGAGAGTCTAGGAATGGAGGTAATCATATATGTCCTGGTACTAAGGGGAATTAGGACCAACAAGCTCGCAAACCATTTCAGACTTAGGAATATCATAAGTGAGAACCAACAACCATTCCATTAAGAACTCAAATTGTGGCACATTATTAGGAATATCTAAGAGAGATCCAATCGTGGCCATAATGTTTGCTGCTTTGTTTTGTGCTCTGGGAACCTACTCAAAAGCGGTCATATGGAAATATGACATGAAACTATCCACCATGCATTTATAAGGCATCAACTTCTCATCCTTGGTGTCGTACTCCTCGTTGACTTGGTTGATAACTAATAGAGAATCTCCAAAGACTAGGAGTGTTTTGATTTTCCATTTGATGGACATTCAAAGTCTTGTTATGAGTGCTTCATATTCAACAACATTATTAGTGCATGGAAAGGTGATCCAGAATGACTTAGGAATAGAATCTCCTTGTGGTGTGATGAATAATATCCCTGATCCTAAGCCATGACCTGTATGGGACCCATCAAAATAGAGTTTCCAAGGTAATTTAGGGCCTACATGAAAGATGGATTCATCTAGGAAGTCGGCTACCAAAGGGTGATCACCTTGTGGGTGCGTCAGCGAGTTGATCTGCTATGACCTACCCTTTTATTGCTTTGTGTTCCACGTATTGTATGTCATATTCACTAAGTATCATGACTCATTTTGTCAATCGTCCTGTTAATGCTTCCTAACTGAGGAGATTCTTCAATGGATCTATCTTAGCCACTAATTGTGTTTTATGGTTCAACATGTAATGTCTCAATTTCTGAGCAACAAAGACAACTGTGAGGCATGCACGTTCAATGGGAGTGTAGTTCAGTTCATACCCAACCAAGGTGCGACTGATGTAATATATGGTTCTTTCTTTCTCATCAAGGTCGTTATGTGCAAGTAATGCCCCCAGTGTAGAAGTGGTTGCCGAAATGTACAAGATCAGAGGTTTTCCATCAATGGGCGACATTAGGACTGGTGGTGTCATTAAGATAGTCTTTGATTTGTTGAAAAGTCGCTTGAAACTTGTCGGTCCACACAAAAGTAGCAAATATTGGAAAGGTTGACATTTGTCAGCTAACTGTGCAATGAAACGTCAGATGGACTATAATCTTCCATGTAATGTTTTGAGCTCATTGATTCCTTTCGGTGGAGGCATGTCCAAGATTGCTTTTACTTTAGCTGGGTCAACTTTGATGCCCTGGCAAGAAACTATGTACCCCAGAAGTTTACCTGAAGTCACACCGAAAACATACTTCTTACGATTGAGATGGACCTTATACTCTTCCAATCTTTTAAATATTTTGTCCAACAGTTTTAGGTGATTGTGACGTGTTAAGGACTTTTCCATGAGATCATGAAATATTATGGTCATAGCCTATTGATACGTAGCACTTGCGTTCTTCAAGCCAAAAGGCATAACATTCCAATAATATGTACATTAGGGACAAGTGGATGCTATTTTGTGTTGATCTTCTGGGGCGATGCAAATCTGATTGTATCCCGAGAAACCATCCATGAGGTACAACATCTCATATCCTGCTGTGAGATGAAAAATTATGACTTAGGGGCATATTTTTGACCTTTGATTTGATTTTCCTAAAATCAAATCTCAACCCTTCAATTCAAACTTTTCCCTAACCCTAATTGCTAGTTGTCACATGCAATTTCAACCTTTGATCTTAGGGCTTTGTCAAACTTTCAATCCTGACCATTCATCCAAAATTGACTCTTTTATAAAAGGGCAATTTCAATCTCATGCTTGCACATTCATACTTCAAGACTTCATGCTTGCAATTTTTTAGTACACTTGCAATTTTGAGTCAAATCCTTCAATATTTGCTTGAGTCTTTGTCATAGGTCTTTGTTGCTCCTTAAAATCCGAGGGCAAATATCATTTTACAGCAAATGGAGAAGGGCAATGCAGGTTAATCATGGAGGGCATGAAGGTTGTTTGGTGAAATTGTTCATTTCTTTTATGTTGTTTTCCTCCTTTGTGCTTCATTATTTAGCTAGGGTTTGTTTTATGCATTTTATTTCATGCACCCTCTTTCTCATAATGTAGTTTATCACATTGTATCCCAAGAAACCATCCATGAGGGATAGTATCTCACATCCTACTGTGAGATGAAAAATTATGGCTTAGGGGCATATTTTTGACCTTTGATTTGATTTTCCTAAAATCAAATCTCAGCGCTTCATTTTAAACTTTGCCCTAACCCTAATTGCTAGTTGTCACATGCAATTTTAGCCTTTGATCTTAAGGCTTTATCAAACTTTCAATCCTAGCCATTCATCCAAAATTGACTCTTTTATAAAAAGGCAATTTCAATCTCATGCTTGCACATTCATACTTCAAGACTTCATGCTTGCAATTTTTTGAGTACACTTGCAATTTTAGTCAAAACCTTCAATATTTGCTTGAGTCTTTGTCATAGGTCTTTGTTGCTCCTTAAAATCTGAGGGCAAATATCATTTTACAACAAATAGAGAAGGGAAAAAGGTTAATCATGGAGGGCATGAAGACTGTTTGGTGAAATTGTTCATTTCTTTTATGCTATTTTCCTCCTTTTTGCTTCATTGTTTAGCTAGGGTTTGTTTGATGCATTTTATTTCATGCCCCCTCTTTGTCATAATGTAGTTTTTCACATTGTGACAAAGAAAATAAGTCAAAAATATGCCCCAACATGAAGTGAGGAGAGGAAATGATGAGGAGGTAGTTGTATGCCCCCTCGAGAGGACAAGCGGGTTCAAAGAACATGAGTGTGCTCTTGAAATGGATGAGAAGACTAGAGGATGGATGAATAGAAGAAATGTTAGTGCGAAAGACATTGATGTTAGGATGAAAAAGGAATACTTCAATATTTATCAAAGTACTAATAGGTGTTGCTTTAATCATCATTGGGTGGATTATTGCAATGGCCAACAAACACCATGATATGACATAAATCAATGGTGCATGGTCGCAACATTACATAGAACAAGCAGTCGCAGACAATGATGATTGACTCATATGAGGAAATTAGTTGCCTCAATCTTTTTGTCACAACCAACCACAAACAAGAAAGACAAGCCATGAAACGTTGTTGCTCCTCTAAATCCTATGCAGGACACCCTCAAGGAACTAGTAGCATGACAATTTGGAAAGATAAGACAATCATCATGATACGTCATTGCTCCTCTAAATCCTGATGTCAAGACATCCTTGTGGAACTAGTAGCATGACGAAAAATCAAATGACAAGTATGACAAGATTAAATATAGTGTTTTCCAAGTATGTTCAAATGTCAAGTGTATTGATGTCAAGATGCCAAGTTTGACGAAGCCTAGGTTTATGTTGAGCAGGCTAATGTGTGACGGATTTCAAGTAATGCCAAATTCAGGAAGGACACATCCTGAATGATGTCAATGTCGAGAGGATCGATCCTCAAATGTCAAGAGAATCCCTCAAAATGCCAAATGATAGTGTCGATGCTCAGGAAAGAATAACCAAGAGTTGACAAGTTGACTTGTTATGATAGTTTGACCAAGGTTGACTAGATGACCAAATTGACTGCATGTCGGTGTTGACATGCCAATTTAGTTGAAATGTCAATTAAATGATTGCCAAAGTTTGTTTAAGAGTTTCCTGATGTAGGACATGCGCGAGAGAAGGACAATTGATTCAACAGACCCTAAGGGACCAAACATTGGGAGCCTCGAGGGCACATCAATGATGGCCTTGCCTACGTCGTACACTTAAAGACCACATAGTTCGATAGAGACAGGACTGACATATTGAAGACAAACCGACATGTTTTGACTTGACCCAATGAACCCTAAGGGACTGGACCTAGTGGGCCTCAGGGGCACATCAATGATGGCCTTGCCTATGTAGCAAATGTGCAGAGACCTCGTAGTTCGACTGATGCCATGATCAAAGACAACAGATTTTATTGACTGATATGACTGACTTGACAAAGATAAAATAACCCATTTATTGGACTCAAATGACCAACATTAAAGACTACAAAGACTAACTTAGGTGGTATCGGGGATACATCGATGATGGCCTTGCCTACGTAGCAAATGTGCAGAGACCTTGTAGTTCGACAATTCTAACTATGACTTGACTTTGACTGATTGTGACTCCGTTTTTGTGAGTTTTGCAAGTTATTTGGATGTTTTTGTGTTTTTCAAAGTTTTTTTTAAAAAAAAAAATTCAAGACATTTTCCAATTTTTATGGATTTTTTCAAAATATTTTATGATTTTTATGGATTTTTTTAGGACATTTTATGATTTTTACGAATTGTTTCAAGACGTTTTATGATTTTTTATGAATTACGGTTTTTATGGATTTTTTCAGGACATTTTATGATTTTTATGGGACCATGTTTGAGACCCACTGCAGTTAGGTGATAAGGGTGTTGCCTCTAGTCAAGTCTAGGACTAGCCAAGTGGAATGAGATGGAAAAGGACGTGCTCGGGATGAAAGGTGGAGGATATGCGAGACATGATGTCAACTGTTGTTAGCCATGGAAAGAAATAGCAGGATTTTATGACGAATGTCATGAGGGTGTTAGAAGATCAGGCATTTATTATGGACAAAGTTAGATAGAGTAATAGTGATGGCGAAACAAAGACTGCGTACACATGGTGCCTGTTTGCTAGGTTTTTATCATGGTACTTATCCAAAGTGCCACTAAAGTGGTTTTCACTATTGGACAGATTATTTTTCTTTACTATTTTGATATTTTTTGATTTTTTGTTTGTATTTTTAAGGTCGTGGCCAAGCTCTTTGAAGCTATGTATAGAACCGATAAGTCGTGATGATGCCTTGATCTTGCTCAGATGACCGTGCTAGATGAAAGGATCTAATATGGATGTGAAATGCAAGTGGCAGATATGACGGGTGATATAATGGTAGATGAAAGAGGTTATGGTATGCTTTTTAATGTGCACACTATGTGGGTAACCAGGCTTCAGACGACAAGGAGTTTGGGCTACTGATGAGCTAGAGTACATCAAGGGATCATCGTCAAAGGTACATTGAAAGACATCGCCAAGGGAAGTGAGATGATAAATGAATATGGATGGATTGAATGGAATGTATGGAATGAGTGAAAGTGATGGAGATGAAGACCTTGCATCAACAAGCTCTTTGTTTGACTTTTGTGCTAATAGATGCCACCCAGTGATTTGTGGTGGAAGAGCTTTCTTGGAGACCATTGCTTTCTGATCTTCACTTTTGATTTTTGATTTTTGATTCATCCAGTAGCTTTTTATGTTGGCTAGAGGATGTGTCTTGACATTTGTTGTCAACCCTTAATTGGTCCAATAGCTTTTTCGTGTTGGCCAAAGGACTTTTCTTGATTTGCTTTTATTTTCAACATGTCTTTTGATTCGTGATCTCCTTTTAAAGGCATTTTCATTCTTGATTCTTGGGATTTTCCTTAGTCCTTTTCTTTAGATATGTCTTGTTGATCCATGTATATTATGCAGATGGACATAAGTGGAATGAATGGAGTGGATGGAGTGAGTGAAATGCTTGGCGGATGAATGGGAGTGACGATGTCAACAATGTTGTCTTTGGGAATAACCTTTTCAGTATTGCTAACATCAAAGGAAGCTTGCACATCCTTATTGACTTGACAAGATGGCTTAGTAGAAGCGACAATAGGAGGGACATACCCTAACTCAGGAGAGGTGGTATGGAGGGATGGTGTTTGAATACCCTCAATGAGATCATGATCAAGGAATGGGTTATCATGGACATGAGAGGATTGAGTGGAAGCGGATAGGGAAAAAGTAGACATATCAAGATCGTAAAAGCTTTCGCTCGAAACGCAACCATCTTTTTGTGTTTCCTCTACAGTTGTCTTGATGACATTGTTAGAAGTTTGAACGTCTTTGGTAGCAATAGCATTGTCGTTTGTCGGCAAATTACTCATGCAATATTCTCCACATCCGATATCACAGACTTGGGTCTTAGGGTTTGATGGTGCGGTGAATGGAGTGGAGGATTTAGTTAATAAAGATGGATCAATGTAGTTAGATGGAGTGGTGGTTGAAGCTGAAGCCTCTCGATTGATAGGCACTTGACATTCAAAAATGCCCCTTAAGTTGGTGCAATATTGAATGGGGTCAGGATCACCACTTATGAAAATATTCGTGTCGTTATAGGGGAACTTCAGACATTGATGATATGTGGAGGGTACGACCTTCAATTTGTGAATTTAAAGTCGACTAAGAAGGATGTTGTAGGGAAATTCAAGATCCAAAACTTGGCATGTGATATCTATGATTGTTGGCCCAACACGAATAGGGAGCGTGATAATGCCCCTAGAAGAGCGCTCCTCATCATCATATGCTTTGATTATAATACTTTTAGTGGCATCTACACATGCATCAGATAAGCCTAGTGCCTTGACTAATTTTAAGGAACATATGTTCAATCTAGCTCCACCATCTACTAGGACTCGCCTGACCTTGTGTTTGTGGGTGAAGACTTCAATATGTAATGCATCATTATTGATGGTTTAGGTGAGGAGTAATCTTGGTCTGAAAAGGTGACATGATGGGAAGTAGTCAAATATCTGACCATAGCTTCAAAGTGGTTGACATCAATGTCAGTAGGAATGGAAGACTCCTTTAAGGCCTTATCAAGGATAGCTTTATGTGTGGGCGAGATGCGCAATAGTTCAAGTATGGAAATTTGTGTGGGAGTTTTACCCAATTGGTCAACAAGGTTGAATTGTTCTTTGGGTCATGACTGTTTAGCAGAAGGACCAGGTATTGTGTTCTTTCCTTGACGAGTGGTGACATTACACTCTAGAGTCTTTTTAATGGTGGCGGTATTAGCATATTCATTAGTAGCTCGAAGGTGATTAATTATAGGTCCACTTGAGTAGTCAAAGGCAATACGAGTGTAATTGGCTTTGTTGTTAGTCTTTTGACTTGATGAAGAGGGATTACTTGAACCATGATCTTGCAGTGGATTTTTGTGAATGGTATGGTCTGAGTTAGAAGAAAATTGTTGGCCTTTTATTTCAATGACACAACTTTCAATAAGGTCTTGTATGAGATTTCTCAATGGTCTGTAGGATGAGGTCTATAGGATGAGGTTTTATGTCCTTTTATGCGATGATAATCATAGAAGGCATTATCATCCCACCATGATGGTTTGAACTACCCTAGGTCATATGGCTTAGGGTCTTGCAATGTTATGACGTTAGATTGGATGAGTTTCTTGAGGACAACCTCAACTGGTTCTCCTAAGGGGGTGTATGTGCATTTTTTGGGAAATTGTCGGGTTTGTCATTGTATGTGCGTTTTTTGGGAAATTGTCGAGTGATTGTTTTGAATGGTATTTGTTGTAGGTGTTGGGGTGATCAAAGGAGCATTTTGTGGTTGAGATCCCCTAAGTGTGATTGCAGGACCCGTTGTATTTACCGCTTTAGCATCGACAACACAATCATTGGTAATATGTTTGTTCTTAACCCAATATTTGTTCTTATCATTAATTTGGCTCGTGTTTATGTTCTTGCTGGTATATTTAAGTTCACCTTTTGCAATGAGAGCCTTTTCAAGTTGAACTCCCTTTTCAACAAGTTTTGTGACGGTAGTGCAACAATGAACTTGCAAGTTGTATTTTAATGGTCCAACAAGATTTTGAACAAACATGTGTACTTTCTCCTTTTCGGGTATCTCAACGGGACATTGACTTGCTAGACCTCGCCATATGTGGAAGAATAAAATGAATGTTTCACCAGTTTCTTCTTGGGTGGTCTTACATAATGTCCCAATAGTAATGTCAGTGTTAGTGTTGTAGGCATAATTTTCCACAAATTTATTTGCAAGTTCATCCCATGATTTTATCCCTTTGGGTAAGAGTGTGAACCAATCAAGTGTAGGATGTAATGCCCCGCCAAGCAACCCCAAAGGATACTAATATATATAACATTTATGGCACCAATTTTTTTTTTAAAGTACTAACATACATCATAATCATATAACACATGATATGAAAACTAAACATGAACTTCATATAACAAATCCCTCAGGTTTACAAGACTGCATTACTTTTTACAACAACATAATTACATCACATGAAAAGTAAGTATACACCAGTAAACATTAGATATTATGAACATGATCAACACATTAATCAAGGGTTACAATATTACAATGCCGTTTCCCAACAAGAATGGGGAAGATACAATATAATGGAATGTTACATTTGAAATGAAGGAGTACAAAGCTGCAATACTGGATTCTACTCTGGATCAACTCAGGAGTCACTGCAAGGTACAATTTTGCACTTCACGATCGATGACTGGGGACCCAATGGGGTGCATAGCACGTTCCACCCAACCACGTGGACTCGAAGGCCCACCCCCCGTGCTAAGAGATGACAAGAAGGAACCCCAACTAAACCATCATACAAAACAAGGGTACAAGACTTCACAACAAGATCCACAATAACATAAGGCAACCTCAGCACAAATATATAACCAACACAAGTTGTGTCCAACATAAGGAATAACCAAATAAACATCAACATACAAATGCCAACAAGTGCTTCCAGAGGCCCAAGAATAACATAGAGGAAATCAAAACCAAATATAGTTGTTTAGGGAAGAGTGTCATCGCAATGATGCATGGGTTACCCTGGCGAATGTTCCTAGGCCCCGGCCCCCAACTTGGGTTACCCTGGTGACCTCTTACGAAACCCGGCCCCACATGCAATCCAATGCGGCATCGATTATCTTTCATAAGGACAAGACAATGACTTCGCCATTCCAAGCCTTCTCAACTCATCTCAAGCCCATACAAGCACTTGAGCCATGAGTGAGGCATTCACTTATATCTTGTTAATGTGTGATTCTATCCAAAACCCCTAATTAAATATTAATGTTTTCACTTGGTTAATAAACCTCCAATGAGTTACCCTGAGACCACTTCTGGGTCTCGGCCCCCATTGAAAGCCACTCCCCTTATGAACAACAAATCTCAAAAGACACCATCAGGATAAGCCCTATGCACTACATGTAAAGCCTCATGATAAATTGCATTAAGCAAGGCAAACACCATCCTACACAAAATCTTCATAACGAAACTATTTTCAAGTGCAAGGCAAAACTCATAATCATCAAATAAATCATACGAGCAATAGTTCACAAAGAACCATAAATGAAGGCCAAAATAAAGCAACACCCTTCTTTCCCTTTCTCTAGAAGACTGATAAATCACTAAAACAAGGGTTTCCCAACAAGGTGGCAACAAAACTTGTTCTAAAAAAAATCATCTTCAATCTCAAAATCAAACAATCACAAAGTAAAATCTTCTCAAAAGTCCATTTATCACAACCCAGTTCCCAACATTAACTCAAAACATTACTCCAATACAATACATAAAACCCTTCTTTTCAAAACCAACCACAAGCAGAAATCATATCCTCATAGGACCATTAAATTCACTATCATCTCAAACTTATAAAGAGAATTTAAAATAACCAAAGAAGATAAATATCTCAATAAATATTTATCACATTCAGGTTACATTCACCAACAAGTCAAATCAATAAACTTCAAAGAACAATTGAATCATCATCTACTATTTGTCTTTTCACCCAACAAGAAATCATTTTAATTCATCAAAAATTATATACCCATATCTTACTAATATTTCACCATACTTATTATAAATTCGTTTAAAATAAAAGAAGTTTTCTAAGCACAACAACAATTTACTCCTATTCTAAGTCATGATTTATAATCATTTCTTTAAATATACATGAATTTGTCATGTTGCCATGAATTTTCCGAAGGTGAATTAGTAAGCAATCTTTTTTTAAAAAAAAATCATCAATGATCTGGACATTAAATATTGTGAATAGAAAACAGATCTTATGCAGTAATAAAGGAAGAAGAAAATACTCACAGAAAGAGATGAAACGCCTTTTATGAGAGAAGGAAAGATCAAAGAAAGTCGTTTGTTCTAGAATTATGTTGTAATCAGATGAGCGATTGGAACGAACAAAGAATTAGATAAGAACATAAAAGCATTTGTATTGTAATACCCTGTCACTGTTCTTCACGACATTACCATACTCGTCATTCTCTTAACTTCACTCTAGACAGATGACTAGTGTGTTTATTATTACTTTGTGGAGTACGACGACTGAGTTTTCCGTATACGTTAAAATTGACTGGACTTGTGTGGCGTGCAACGTTTCTCTGAAGACTGGGTAAGAGAGAACAACTTCACTGTGATTAAAACAGGTGAAGTTAAGTATTCGTAGTTTTTGACTTTCGAGTAAACGAATGCTCGTTTTGGCAGTGCAGTATGAAAGGAGGAAAGAAATAAATCACAGAAAGAGACGAAACACCTCTTATGAAAGAAGGGAAGATCGAAGAGATTCGTAATCTTTATTTGTAGTAGAATTAGCCTACGTTATAATCAGATAAACTATACCTCAACTCTAAATGTTGTAACTGTGATAGGTTGTCAAGTATATATATTAAAAAAGTGAATATTGAAATTATGAAATATCGCCATCTACTTGGATTGTTATCGTTATTTCAGGGGGACTACTTAATTCTGTATACTGCCTCAGCTCTAAACACTGTACAATGACAACGAGTTTCCAGAGCCGCGCTCAAGATGAAGTTTTGAAACTAACTTCACCACGATCAATGAAAAGCTCTCTATTATATTAGTACATTGACAATATTTATTTTCAATTGCTGCATTTACGATAGATTATCAGTAGAATCAAGCAGGAAATATATATATATATAAACTTCCTATTCTGTTCAAGTGTTGCAACTGCGACAGGTTGCCAGTGGTTTCAGGGAGGCTATTTAATTTTGTACACTGCGTCAACTCTAAATGTTGTAACTGTGACAGGTTGCCAAATATATTAGAAAATAAATATTGAAATTTGGAAATGTCGCCATCTACATGCATTTTATCATCTTTTTTTTTTAGCGCAGCAACTTATGTTCATCTCTAAAACGTCTTGTGCAGTGGCAGACAGGTGTGGTGAGATTCAAATAGAAAGGAGATTGATAATAGAGAGAGGAATTTAAAAATACCTTGGTGTAGTTGGTTTGAAGACCTTAAAATGTTCATGTTTTTTGTGAAGGAAACGGATCACATCCACAAACACGGGAAATCAATGCAGCAACAGAGTATATGGCTTGGCAAATGAAGATTGCAGGGTAATGTGAGCAGATAGATCTGGTATTACATAGAAAGTTTTAAACAAATGCAACTAGCGGGGGTATCGCCCATGCTCAGAGGAAGCTTCCATCCCGGTTAGCAAAACATAACAGGAGGGTAAATTTTTGTCAGTTGTATAGTTGGAAGTATTACGGCAGTCAAGTACGCAGATAGAGGAAGAAAGGAAAGGCACGTAGCTATATGATACAAGTAGCAAGGAAATATAATTCTAAAGAATGCAAAATATGAAGGCAAGAAGGCAGCGGTAGGAGAAAAGGCTTGGAAATTACAGGAGCAAGGTATTTCCAGATTCAACTTAATGTGTTTTCTCTAATCATCACACATAGCCTTTAAATGCTAGATCATAAGAGAATATGAAGGCAGCACTGAATACAAAACATAATCACCGATAGATAGTCACAGGACAAAACAGAAGATCACCATGCAAAAGAGACGAATACCAAACAGAGGCATAAATAATAAATCTAATTCTCAAGTAAATTCCTCATATTGAAATCGCATCAGGCAGAGTGTAGAAGAAATCGCCTTGCTACTGTGGTCTCATGTAATTACAGACCAAGAGAAAGAAAGAAAGAAAGGGCTTCTTCTAAATTAACTTACCTATGCATCGTTTGCATGTAGGATTTCCCTATGACCCACTTTTCCCAAGGCCTGTTGAGCTTCTCTCCTCCCTGTCTTGCCTTGCCAAGAGTGAAGGCCCATAAAAAAAAATGATCTCGTATCCTCGAACCCTAACTCCCCGTATACCCTTTCAACCGCTTTCTCTCTTTTTAGAAATCTTTCATTTGTGCCATGCAAAATTAACTATTTTTAGCCTACTTTCTGGTCGTTATTTTTTTTCCTCCCCACAAGGACTCATGCAACTGTTTAGCCCTCTCCACAATGAATGACATCCTCACCTTCCAGCGCATACACTCTTGCAGATTTCGAGGATCATCTCCGCAAACTACCGAAAAATCCCCCTTGTATTTGCACAAGCGGTTGATTATTAAATGTGCTTCACTAATCTGCTTGACCACGCACTATATGAGGTGTCCCACTACATTTCTAAAGCATTTTTCTTCATTTGAAATTAAATACTAATTTTAATAAATATTTTCACCTTAATTTATTTAATCCAAATAAATTATTAATAATTTTCTATTTAATCAAAGAATCAACAACAAACAATTTAAAAATCAAACGATACCCTACCTCCCATAATTGAAAAACAATACGACAATATCACAAACGGAGGGACACTAATCAATCACATTATTCACAGCATGCTATCAAACAATTATCTCTAAGGGAGAGACCAAATCACATACAACTTCATGGTCAAGACGAAGTGCAGAGGGGGTATTACATAGGACATGCAAGACTTCTAGGAAATAGTCTCATCAAATAAGTGTGTTCGTACGCGACGTCTACATAATTGGTCGTGAATTGCTTTATATGGTCAATGGGATTGGTCTTTCATTTGTATTTGGAGAAATTTGGTGCCACATATCCTGGAGGGAATGGTGGCTTGTGTAAGCTTGTGTCGAATGGATATGGACATAAATCAAAGGATGTGTGGTTCTTCTTGTTTGATAATTGCATGTCCTCCACTTGTTTTTATAAGGCAACAAGTTGGGCCATTAGTGTGTCTACTATAGGATTGTTGGTGGTGTCACACATGCTGGTAATTTGTATCCCATGGGTTCCCATTTGTTGTGATGGTATGTTTTGATTTGGAAGGTATTGATGTTGAGCATATTACACATTTTGAGTTGGGATTTGTTGGTGTTGAACATTTTGAGTGGGAATTTGTTGTTGTGTATGAATATGGGATGTGCATGTGGGAATATGTGTTCCAACAGTGTTAAACTGTATTTGAGGAATTTGTTGCCCTTGAACGTTTTGATGACCAAGTGGATTCATGTGTTGTGACACTTGGTTTCCTTACCCAAATTGATAAATATGGCCATGTGGGAAATTTGTGTTTTGTCTTTGGTGACCACTAGTGTTAGTATTGACTTGAGTGCCTTGTGACGAGGTATTGACATTGGACTGAGATCCTTGAATGATAACTTATCTTTTGTTTCTCCCAAAAGGGTTTGATGAGGTTGCCCACGTAGCATTGGATGTGGACCCAAATGTAGACCCAATAATTTGTGATACAATTGTTGATATTTGTGGCATTGATTGTGATATGGTTTGTGCTATGGTTGATGTCCCCAAAGCAGATGTTGTGTTGATTGTATTGGTTGTGTTTTGAGTTGTTGTGCTAATGGAGGTAGTGTTGATTGTGTTTGTGGCATTTTGAGTTGTTGCGCCAATGGAGGTATTGCTAACATTATGTGGTGGTGTTGAATGAGGTTGACTAGTTTGTGTGCCATGGTCAAGTGATGCTACTCACAAGGTATTAACATCAAATCCTCATGGCAATTTAGCTCTTCTGTGTAGAAGCATGGCTAAATATCATTTTGAATCTTGTATGAGCAATTCTTCTACAAAGGAAGCCACTTCGGGGTTTTGGGCAGTAGCCTCTATGTCTTCCATGTACACTTGTCCATTTTCATCTCTACACATGAATTGTTCAAAGGGATTGTTGTGTGATGAAGATACAATGTTTGTGTCACTAAAGGGATTGTTGGAAGTTGCCCCCATGTCGGTGTTGTTGTGAATGGTGTTTAAGTTCATGCCACTAAGATAGTTGTAAGGATTGTTTCCTTGTCCAAAGGGATCCATTTCTCTTCTCTTTCTTTGTAGTCTAGTCTCAACCATATAAGATTAGCTCAAATAAAGGAGGGATAATGTGAATGATAACCAAGTCTATGTATGAGAATGATATGACACTAAATCTATGTTTTTTTTTGGATTTTTGGTTATAAGGAGACATTGCTAATGCAACTATGTTTTTGGTCTTTTTGGAATAAGGAGTGTAATAATGTATGATGCAAGGTGACAATGTTGTCTAAAGAGAAGGTCCAATGCAAAGTGATAGTGAGGACTAAAAGGAATGACAAATGATGGAAGACTAAAGTATTTTGGGGTATGTTATGACAATGCAAATGCAAGGTACAAGCAAACTCTAAAATGTAATTAACTTTGGGAGATTTTTAGGAGAGGTTGACTAACCATCCAAAGTTTGGCCAATGTTTCAATTTTGATTGTCAAAGGACTTTTTGTAAGACCAAGTGAAATGAAACAGTGACAAAGTGAGTTTCCCAAACTAGACTTATGAGCTGGAAATATCTCACATAAAATGACAAAGACTAAAGGAGTGATTATCCAATGAGCCAATGAGCCAATTTTTAAAATATCTAATGTAATTTGAAAGTATAGTAAACTATATTGATTATCCATAATAGTGTTGAGCATGATTCTCCATTAGAATGCCATCAAAACCTATAAATTACATAGCTTAGTTATTAAATTGATTTGAAAGTTAAACATTAAAGATTGTTAGAAAACCATTTTATAATTTATTTACCATCTCTAGCTTGAATTGCATTCATTGTTGTTGGTGTTTTGTTAATCATCTAAAACTGCAATGACGTGTATTTAATAAATCAACATGTTGGAAGACTGAAATCACTGAGAGGGGGGGTGAATCAGTGATTTATGAAAGTCACAAATTTTACAAAATCAAACTTGTAAGTTTTCCTTTGAACAAAGAGGACATATGATAGTATGTGAAGCAAACTTGACTTTTAAATCAAAACACCAAATGACAATTCAAAGAACAAATTTGACTTGTGCATGAACAGTATTGTATTTGCATGAACCATGAATTAAACATGAAACATTAACAGAGGAGAAACTTAACAATTTCACATGTATCAAAGCTCACTTTAAACTAGAACCTTTTATGCATGAAATGTGACATAACATTGACAAATATGAAAGACTGATAATTGTACATTTGATAACACATTAAAATCGGACTGATAAGAAAAAAATCACACACAAAATCACCACATAACACCAAAATTTGTCCTGAGTGGAAAAACCCTCTTGAGGAATAAAAAACCACTCGAAAAATCTTTCCTTTATTCACTTAGAGCACCAACTCCACAAAAATTAGAAGCACCAACTTCATGAGATACAGGAGCACCAACTCCTTTACAAAGCAACAAATTATAGCATTCTATAAAAACCCTAGAAGTGCAATTTTTGCAACCCTAGAATTACAATAGAAGACTATGAATATCCTCATTAAGCACATTGAAGAATGTTGTATGAAAATGACAACATTTTCAAGAAATGTAATAATTTGAGAATCACAACAAATATTTTCAATGTAATATCTTTTGTATCAAATGTCTGAAAACATCATATTCCTCTTTTCAGATCCACATTAATTTGCCTGAAGATCATCTTTTAAAGACCCTGCAAATAATAATCTTTATATGCAGTTTGAATGACTATAAACCATCTCGGGGTTAGGGTTACAAGAGAAGAACCCTAATGAGTTTTCAACTAACTCTTTCAAGAATCATAACCTATGTAACAAACTGTCAGAAATCCAAAACAAAAAGGTTTTGATAATAATCAACAATCGTTAATCCCCTTTAACCATAGTTGTTCAACCAAGATTTTAATCACAGAATCCATAAGGTTTTATTTTCCTTTTCAACAAAGCAATTACAGTCAACACAATAACTGTCGAAGAAATGATATTAGTTGCAAGCTTAATCATAGTTTCTCATGCCTTTTAAAACAAAATAAAATAATTATTTTCCTTAACAAATTGTTCCAAGCTTGTAACAAAAAAAATTGCAAATACCTTATTCGATGAAAGAAACAAACAAAAGAAATGAGCCTTAACAAAACTTAATAACCATCTAGTGCCAATTGCCATTGTCATTTTTTTTTACCAAATACCCGCACTTACATAGTTTCTCAAGCTCAAGACCATATGTCGGCTAAGCTCATACAGTGAGCTAGCTTTCAAATCCACAGTATGTCAGTTGAAGAGATCAAAGAATTTGCAGACCTTAGAAAAACCATAGTGGCTAGGGTTACAAACCCTATTCACAACATAATGAAAAACCTTTTGCCAAATGAAACTTCAAGTCTCTTCAAAGACTTTTCACATAAACATAATCATTTGAAATCTCCAACCTTTACAATCAAATAATTCTGCTAAAAGTGTCGACATCATTATGATAATAAATCATTAACCGAATGTCAATGATAGCTGTCGATAACACATGTTACCACTTGAAAAATGAACTCAATAGTTTGTTGATAACTTGGTCACAACCATGCAACTTTTTAATAAAGTCATCTTCCTACAAAATGCAATGAGACCAATATAATTCCATATAAATCTACCCAAGCCTTTTATTATAAAGGCTTTAATAATCTTTTAAAATTAAATGTGATGCAAGTAATAAAATATTCAAATCCTCAATATCATATGTGATTTTTGAATTTTTAGCATGAATTTTCATCACAATAAGAGCATAGAAAACCACTTTAACTGATCAACTGAAATACTGAGCCAAAAGATATGAAGTCATAGAAAATAATAATGCCAATATCTCATGACCACAATGTGGTTGTAGACCTTCCAAAAACAAGTTGTCCAAAGCCTTGTAACCATGTATCAAATGTTAGCACACTTATGTATCATATGTGTCTTGAAGACAACACATATCCTCTTAACAAATAATCAATGAAGAGAATACATATAAGTGAGTTAATAGTTTTAATCCATGCTTCTATGCAAACTTCTTGTAAATGGGTATGTTTTGTGCAAACATAATATGTGCCACTCATATATCATTTGATCTGTCAGCCCAAGTAAAAATGCATAAATGTATAAACAAATATATACCTCAAAATGAATTTGCTAGCATATGTATGTCACTGTTACTTGTAACCCTGAAGCAAATGCATGCCCTGAAATAATGAACATATGTCAAACATCAGTACCAACATGTAAAAACTGAAACTTGAAAGTGCATGCCATGAACCATGTGAATCACCATATGAACCAAGTGTAATCATCATGAATCAAAACAAGCTGAGAATGCATCAGCTGAGAATGGATTAGAATGCATCATGTCAACATCCACCAAGCATATCATCACATTCATATCACACTGCATATCATAACACCAACCAATGCAATTGCATATCAGCCAATCTAAGAATGCAAAGAATAGAACTAGTGATGTCATGAACCCCATAAAACAGCTAATGCAAAGAATAGAACCAATGATGTCATGAACCCCATAAAACAATTTTGGCATCAAGGACAAACTGACACATAAACAACTGAAAGCCAACACAACATAAGTAAATCATTAAGTGTAACATTACAATATATATTTAATCAAAATAATATTAAAATTCTAAATTATCTAAAATGGTTTTTTGAAATGTTTGATTGGGTATAATATTAAACATTGATGGTTGAGTTTCACAAATTGTATCTGCTATTTATTTGATTAAATATAGAAAATGGTTAGAAATAGGAATTGAAAAATATCTCATTTAGTGAATGAATACATTTAATAGTTAGAAAATTAACATCAATAATTTGCATTTCATCGAGTGTTGTTTAGTTTAGATCAATAGAGAAGGCCAATCGACATTGATTATTCTCTTGATCATCCAAACCTACAATGAAATATTTTAACATGTGATCTAAGAGCAATAATTATTGCTATGTAAAATATTAAAATATTTTTGAATAAATGTACTCACTATGTTATTTCTTGATGATAACCCTTTCTTTTGTATTGTTATGCCTGAACGATTGTAGACCTTTTTTTTTTGCTTCCTACTGCCTATGGAGGGGAATTGAAATTTTTCATGCTCTTCAACTCTTTGATTCAAGTCTTGATGAATGGCATTGCCTCTTTGATGAATAAAATGGTGTTTGCACATTTTGCTTGGATTAAACCATGGTGATATTCGTCTCATAGGCATATCTTCTGAGCTAAGTATTGGTGTAAGTTTGGAAGAATTAAGAGATGTTTGGAGATTTTTTTTAAATATCTCAACACATTGACTAAAAATATGTTTTTGATCTACTATAGTTGGTAAATCTTGGAGTATTTAATTCAAATAATCAACAAAATTTGGAAGTTATCATTGGAAGCATCAGATGATTTATAATCATCTGTAATAAAAATAATAAAAATTAAGTCCAAAAAATATAAAAAATCTTTTCATATTTCATTAATAAAATAGTGATATTGAAATTTACCAATTCTTTGGTCTTCGCCAATGACAACCCTAATCACATTTTGATCTTCTTGTGGAATACAATCAACTATAATACAACTAAAACATTAATTTATTTTTTTATTTTTTTATTTTATTTTTATTTTTATTTTTTTGATTTGTAAACCGTTGAAGCGAAGCACGCAACCAAGGTTGTGGAGAGGTGCATTTTGATTTGAGCACAAAACCAGTGAGACCACATTGATGAGGGGCCTCATCCTCAAATATGTACGACAAACAACATGCTTACACCTTTGTGTCGTTTTAACCTCATCACTCCAAGACCAACCGCACAGAACCTCTAGGCATGAGAGACTCATGAGGGTCCAATACAGAACCACCAAGCATGAAAGACCTGTGTGGGTCCGACAAAAGTCCACGAGCAACACACACCACCAAGAAACTAGATCCATGAGCAGCACACACCTACAGGAACAAGCACGATCAGTCACCACGTTCGCCAAGATCACATGTATGTCCTCCAAGATCAATCGCCACGCTATCCTCTGAGCACAATGTGGGACTAGTAGTGGTATAAACACCGCTAGTAGGCCATGCAAGGATTTGAACCTTGGTTGCACCATAAACAGGCAACCATCTCACTGTTACACCAACAGGTGATCCCCAACATTAATTAAATTTTAAGAACCATAAAAATAATTGAATATTTTATTAAATATCATATCAACATTATCAGTGGTATTATTCTCATAACTAAATTTTCTTCTAACATCATTATCATTAACAACAACAGTCGTGGAGTAACACCATCTTTAATTTAATAAGATTATTTTAGTTAGTTTCAAGAAAAATAATAGAATACTCATTAAAAAATAAATATAATAGTTAAATGTTATATGACTCTTACCAGCAACTTGATCTTGCTCATTTGTTATGCTTCTCTTTAGGAGATCTAAAATCTTCAACACATGTTTGCATGTGTTCCCCCTTTTTGCCCGCTAACAATCACATACATGTAAATTTGGTCCAAATTTCCTAACAAGATACCATTTTATTGGAACAAATTGATTTCTTATGTTGTATGTGTTAGAGAGATCATATGGATAACAATATGTATCAGGTCTATTTTTAGACCTCTCTAATGTCGTATTGTAATATCTTTCTTTTTTAAAGTTAGTTAAAAATCCAGATAACTGCAAATATCTTTTATTTTTATAAAATGGCATTACTCTATGAAGAAGTGTATGGATAAGCCAATCAATTCTCTTTGTACATTTTTTAGCACGCTCTCTTAGATAATGACTCTTCATATGGAAATGATATGACTCTATGGAAGCATTGGTTTCTTAATTTGCATGACAAAAGTTTCAGAATTCGTTTCTCCACATTTCTATACAAAAAAATATAATAATGTCTTTGTAAAGATAAAAAGTAATTTAAATAATGTAAATGTATAGAAACGAAAATAAATAATTTGACAAACTTACCAATACAACTCTCATCATGACATTGGGAAGTAATCAAGAAATTTATTTTCTTCTTTGAATTTCCCTATGAATTTTTTTATTAGGTGAGTAGTAATGTCTGCATTGTCACTCATTGCATACATTATCTCACACAATCTATCAAACATGTTTGTACCAATATCCTTATCGTTGGCGTACTTAGATTGTAAAAGATAATATCAATCTATGGGGTTCATAAACATCATTTTTCACATTTTAATTAAATATTGACTTACATGTACACATTTTTTAGTCATACTCTTTATATATGTCAAATACATAAAAGTACTTAGTGCCATTGAAAGAATAATCTACAAGTTATATTATAAAACTTAATAAGTAACATTATAACAAAATGAAATGTTAAATTCAAACTAGTTTAAGCTATAAATTATGAAATATATATTTTGATAAATTAAATATTAATCAATTATAATGAGTCGATTTAATTTTAAATATAGAAACTAAGGCTAATAAAAATATGATGGCTTCAATCTCTGTACTAGCATTTTCTGCCATGAATGCATTGACATTCCAATCTTGTTGATATTGTTTTCCTTATTTATAAACTTCTATTAGCCATTCATTTATATCATCAACTTTATTTTGTAAGGATATGACTCTTGCAATAGGTACATCAGCCTCTCGTTCATAAAAAAAAAGCAAGGTATATAATTGATACTACACATGAATAAACCATTGATAAATTAATATGTTCAAATAATTAAATCCATAATAAAATAAAATCTATAGTTTTATAGTTAACATTGTTTTATTTATATCATATTTATTTGTTGAGAATATTGAGTACATTGCAATAATTGAATTATATGAATGTTTGACTATCATTTTTTGCATCCATCATATGATAAATGAAACATTTTCTATGGTGTTTGGTTATAGTAGAAGTTATCTTTCTTTACATGCCACAAATTGACACTTTTTGCATCATCTTTATTTTTTTGTGATCAAATGGAGCGTACTCTTTTCCATGTATTCAACACAACTTTCATCAACAAACATGCATCCCTCCTATTCAACTTAGTCAAATTATGGTCTAAGTAGTGTTGCTCACATATTGTGTCGTTCTCCACACCCATTAGCAATAAAGACTTGATATATGATTTGCATTCATTTGATAACTTTGGTGCAAAATTGCTCCTTGGATCACTAGAAGGGTCATCCCTTCCATGAGAAAATTCACGATTGACATCACAATGGTTTCAATCGTTATATCTAATTATTGCAACTCGTGGTCTACCATACATGACTTTAACATGAAAGTGGGTTTGACAACCCCTTTTTTGAGTAAACGTTCGTATCTTTTTTTATGTTTATAGATTTATTTATTTTATCATCAAGGCCAAAAACACACCAATATCTATTGTACACACAAATAAAATATATATATATTAATTCATATAAAAAAAATTAAATACAAAAATGACATGCATATTAATTATATTTAATCTAGAAAAACCTTGAGTATATCTTGATAACCTTGAGTATAGGTAATCTAGACAAACATTAAATAACTTATGTCTAAAATTTACTTATCCAAATGCTAAGTGGGTGATACTACATATGGAGTTTTAATTTTTAAGCATATACTCAAGGTTTGTCTAGATTGAATATAATTAATAAGCATGCCATTTTTTGTATTTAATTTTTTATGACTTAATATATATTTTTTATGTGTAGAAACGGATATTGGTGTGCTTTTGGCCCCGAAAATAAGAGAAACAAATCTGAAAACATGAAAATGATACAAAAGTTTACCCAAAAAATGGGTTGTCAAATCCACTTTCATGTTAAGGTCGTGTATGGTAGACCACAAGTTGCAATAATTAGATATAATAATTGGAAGTATTGTGATGTCAATGGTGAATTTTGTTATGGAATGACCCTTCTGGTGATCTAAGGAGCAATTTTGTAATGAAGTTATCAAATGAATGCAAATCATATATTGAGTTTTTATTATTAATGGGTGTGGGGATCAACACAATATGTGAACAACACTACTTAGACCATGGTTTGATTGAGTTGATGAATAAGAGGAATGCATGTTTGTTGAGGAAAGATGTGTTGAATAAATAGAAAAGAGTACACTCTATGTGATTCTAAAAGAATGAAGATAATGCAAAAAGTGTAAGTTTATGACATGTAGAGGAGAAAGATAATTTCTACTGTAAAAGACCAAACACTATGAAAAATATTTCATTTATCGTAGGCATCCAAACACCATGGATGCAAAAAATGATGGTCAATCATTCACATAACTCAATTATTGCAATGGACTCAACATTCTCAACGAATAAATATGGTGTAAGTAAAACGTTAGTTATAAAATCATGGATTTTATTTTATCATTGATTTATTTATTTTAAAATATTAATTTATCAATGGTTTATTTATTTGTAGTATCAATTATATACCTTGCTTGTTTTTTATGAACAAAAGACTGGTGTACCTATTGCATGAGTCATATCCTCAATAAATAAAGTTGATATAAATAAATGACTAATAGAAGTTTATAAACAAGGGAAACAATATCAAGAAAATTGGAATGTCAATGCATTCATGACAGATGATGCTAGTGTAGATATTGAAGCCATCAGGTTTTTATTAGCCTTAGTTTCTACATTTTAACTTAAATCAACTCATTATAACTAATTAATATGTAGTTTATAAAAATATATATTTCATAATTTATAGTTTAAATTAGTTTGAATTTAACATTTCATTTTGTTATAATGTAACTTGTACATTATCTGTCAATGCTGAGTACTTTTATGTATTTGATATGTATGCAAAGCATGGCTAAAAATGTCTACATGTAAGTCAATATTTAATTAAAATATGTGGAAAATTATGTGTTTAAACCTCATAGATTGATATTATTTTTTATAATTTAGGTATGTCAACAATAAAGATGTTGGTACAAACATGTTTAATAGATTGGGCGAGATAATATATGCAATGAGTGACAATGCAAACATCACTACTCACCTAATAAAAAAATTCATGGATGAATTCAAATAAGAGAATAAATTTATTGATTGCTTATAAAAAACTTGGTGTCATGATGAAAATCATATTGGTAAGTTTTAGATTATTCATATTCGTTTTTATGTATTTACATCATTATGTTTTATTATAGAGAAATGTAGACAAAAAACTTCCAAAACTTTTCTCATGCAAATCAAGAAAACTAATGCTTCCATATAGTCATGCCACTTCCACATCAAACTATTATCCAAGTGATTGTGCTAAAAAATATAAGAGGAGAATGGATTGGCTTATCTATACACTTTTTCATAAAATATAGTCATTTTATAAAAAGAAAAGATAATTGCAATTATCTGAAATTTTAACTAACTTTAAAAAAAAAAGATATTACATTATTGCATTAGAAACGTTTAAAAATATATCTGATATAGATTGTTATCCATATGATCTCCTTAGCACATACAAGATAAGTAGTCAATCTATTCCAATGAAATGGTATCTTGTTAGGAAATTTGGATCAAATTTATATGTATGTGATTGTTAGTGGGCAAAAAAGGGGAACACATGCAAACATGTGTTGAAGATTTCAGATATTCTAAAGAGAAACATAACAAATGAACAAGATCAAGTTGTTGGTAAGAGTCATTTAATATTCAAGTATTATATTTATATTTTTAATAATTATTATTATTTTTCGAAACTAACTAAAATAATTTTATTGAAATATAGATGTTATTCCATTGGTTGTTGATGATGATGATGTCAGAGGAAGTTTTAATTATGAAAATAATACCACTGATAGTATTGATATGATATTTATAATAAAATATTCATTTTTTTACGGTTCTTAAAATTTAATTAATGTCTTATGTGTATTATGGATGATTGTGTTCCACAAGAAAATCGAGATGTGATTGGGGTTGTCATTGGCGAAGACCAAAGAATTGGTAAATTTCAATCACTGTTTTAGTAATGAAATATGAAGAAAAAAATTGAACTTAATATTTTTATTATTTTTAATACAGATGGTTGTGAATCATCTAATGCTTCCAATGATAACTTCCAAAATTTCATTGATTATTTGAATTAAGTATCCAAGATTTACAACTAAAGTAAATCAAAAACATATTTTTAGTCAATGTGTTGAGAGACTTAGAAAAGATCTCCAAACATCTCTACTTTTTTCAAACTTACACTAATCCAAGCAAAATGTGCAAACACCATTTTATTCATCAAAGAGGTAATGCCATTCATCAAGACTTGAATCAAAGAGTTGATGAGCATGAATAATTTCAATTCCCCTCTATAGGTGGTAGGAAATAGAAAAGAAAAAGAAAAAAAGGTCTTCAATCATTCAGGCATAACAATACAAGAAGAAAGGGTTATCACCAAGAAACAACATAGGGAATACATTTATTCAAAATTATTTTAGTATTTTACATAGCAATAATTGTTGCTCTTAAATCACATGATAAAATGTCATTGTAGGTTTGGATGATCAAGAAAATAATCAAAGACTAATTGCCATTTTCTATTGATCTAAACCAAACAACAGCCAATGAAATGTAAATTATTGATGGTAATCTTCTAATTATTAAATGTATTCATTCATTAAATGAGATATTTCCCAACCCTTATTTCTAACCATTTTTCTATACTTAATCAAATAAAATATTAAATACAATTTGTGAAACTCAACCATCAATGCTTACTATAATACCCGGTCAGACATTTCAAAAAACCATTCTAAGTAATTTAGAATTTTAATATTATTTTGATTAAGTATGTGTTGTACTGTTACACTTAAAGCTTTATTTATGTTGGTTTATCAAATACACATGGCATTGTAGCTTTAGATGATCAACAAAACACTGGGTAACATAGATTACCATTTTCTATTGATTTTAACGAAACACCAACAACAATGGATGCAATGCTTGTAAAAGTACAAAGTTGTGTCACAATTTTATAAAGGAACCAACCAACACTAATCTAACTTTTAAACTTTAATCACTCAAAAGTGATATATATGTTTTGAATTTTGAAATGATGTAAACTAATAAAATATTTATTTTTTAGTATATTTTATTTTTGTATTTTTTTGAAAAAATTAAAAAATATTTGAATATATTTTTTAATAAATTAACAGTATCATTTAGTTGCTGATAAAATGCTAAAAAATGAAGTTACATGAGACGTCAATATTTATATAGTAATTTTTTTTCCTTCAATTTTTTTGTGTGCATTTATAACTTGAAACTTTAGGGCATGGATATATTTATTTTCAATTTTGATAAATATATATTTTTAAATAAATATTAAAATACGCGTGTATTAAAACTTAGTTGTTTCCAGTTGACGTCAACTTTCATATTAATTATTTATTTAAAATAGAAAAAAAAATTATGCCATCTTGATATAGATTCTTGTGGCTAGGGCATCATGTTTTTTTCAATTTTTTCTAATAAGTTTTACTATATTTCCTGGACATGGTAATGAACCTAGTGTTTTGTGTTGATAACCTACATTTAATAAAAATAAAAAAGGAAAATATAAATAATACTTAAACTATTAAAATATATATATTTTTGAAAACTAAACTTATGGATCTACAAAAGGATATTTTATATTTAAAAAAATGTTTTTACATGAGTAGAAGTTGTTGAAACATCAAGTTTTTCAAATAATTTTTTTTTTGGTAAAGTAGACTCAAAGTGGTGCTAAATAAGCATTTAGCAAACAATTTTAGTTGGAAAAGTTGTGGACATATATAACTTAGCTAGAATGAATCTTACAAGATCATATGTTTGACCAAAACTAATTTTTAGTTAAAATACTTAAATTCACTTGTGCCAATAAGTTGGCCAAAAGTGTGACACAACTTTGTGTTGATACCCTAAGCTAGAGATGGTAAATAAATTATGAAATGATTTTCTAATATTTTATGTTTAATTTTTAAATCAATTTAATAACTAAACTATGTAATTTATAGGTTTTGATGACATTGTAATGGAGGATCATGCTCAACACTATTGTGGATAATCAATACAATTTATTGTACTTTCAAATTACATTGTATATTTTCAAAATTGGCCCATTGGCCTAATTATACTAAATGTAATTATAATTGAGGTTCATAGTTGTTGACCCATTGTATTATTAGTTACTCTATGATTGTCTTGGTCCTTAGCTTATTTTTTCATGTCTAAAAAAATGATTTAGGCTCCAAGACGAGTATTCCCTCTGCATCAATCTAATGTAGCACTATATATGTTGATTAATTTATTGTTTTATTCTATGTAATGTCCTTGACTTATTCTCCTTGAGACTAGAAAGTACCTCTAATTGGTGTTAAATGAGTTATTCTCCTTATTCCCCCTCTCCTATTTATCCTCCTTATTATTCTTCCTCTCCATCACTAGCATTGATTTTTTTAATCACATGATTTGGTTGAAATAGTTATCCAAAAGATTATTTTTATAATGTGGTAGAACATCCCTTCTTTTTCTTCTCTTCACGTAGCCAACTATACCAAATGAATTGGTTTGGTTCCAAATGTAAGGATAGAATTGTAACCTTTTGTTAACGTGAAACATGAAGATTGAATAATTGCTCCATTTGGTAGAACCAATTGGTTGGATTCTTGCCATCAAAACTTTACATATTTATCTTTGGTGTGAAGTGTCTAGGAATGGAATTATTTGGGTGAAAATCCATATTTAGATCCGAGTAAAATCGAAAAAAATCATGTCACTTAGAAGACACATCTTCCTCTCAAGTCTTATGGTGTGACTCCATGTGTTAGAGATATCTAAAACATTGGTGAGAAGCTATAATATTGAGATTTACATACATATATAACTTCTCATTTAATTTTGTGTTTAATTTGAAGAAATATATTGATATATGTTCATGAAAAATGGTACAATCTTGTGTAAAGTTATGCTCAATTCATACATTCACCTAATTTGCTTATTTATCACACTTATTCATACACCTACTTCTATATGGTTATTTGCCACCTAGATTTAATCATTTAGGTTTAAGAAGAGTATGAAGCAATCTTGTGTAAAGTTAGGCTAGATGCTACATGTGTTTCTTGTAATATTTAGGTTTGAGAAGAGTATAAAGTAATTGGTTGAATATGTAATTGCTTACACGTTTAAGTATTCAAAATTCACAAGTAATAAGGGTGATGATAGGAAAATACTAATAGTCTAACATGCCAAAGTTTTAAAACAACATATTGTTGATGTAAACATCTTATGGCAAATAGATCAAAATATCAAATTCAACTTATGAAAAATACACATCAAAGTGATGAATTTTTAAAACAATGTGCCAAATTAGGAGCATGAAAAAGAAAAACAACATAATATTTTAAATTATAAATATTTTTACTAAATAATACAATAAGATTGTTTTTGATAAGATAAGCAACATTTACAGGGTGTTGTACCCTTTACACAGAAAGCCCAAAGGACCCAAAAAAAGAAGTTAGTTCAAAGCATAAATGAACTAGGAAAATAGGACAAACCACACAAAAACAGCTGACAGACAATTGTTGAAACACAAACAAGGACTAAACAACCTTAGAATCTCAGGGGACTATTCTGACTCCCTTAACCCTAGGCCATGAAGATGTGACAGATCGAGGGAGTCCCTTCTTTCTTAGCACAACAGACTAGGAAGACTCAGAATCCAAGTCCACCAACCGAGGTGAGAGAAGCGGATCAACTGAAGCCACCAAGGGCAAAGAGCCACCACACTGTGGGGGAGACAACAACAATGCAAGGGAGGAAACAAGATTGAGAGAAGAACCATCAGAAGCAAGCAACGAAGTTCGGGCAGGCTCAGACAAAACAATGTCAGCAGATCAAGCTAGCAATGGTTCCAAGGGAAGGTTAGCTAGAAGAGGAGCAGACAAAGATTCCTAAGAAGAAGCAATAGGGTCATCCTATGTAGAAAAAACATCCAAAGGAGGAGAACCCATTGTGAGGTGATCCAGGAGAGCATCCTTCCACCAAGTAGCAACACCTTTGCGGCAGGCTTGTGGGCAATTAGAGACCAAATGACCCACAGAGAAGCATCTCCTACACCGAAAGGGGAGACCCTCATAGTCCAAGAGTTGCTTCCAAGGTATGTCCACCAATAAGACTACATCGCCATGGAGAGGTTTGAAGATGTCCAAATCAACTAATAAATGAGCTACCATAGTATGTCCCATCTCTTGAGTCATAGAGTCCACCATCAGAAAGTGACAAATGGTGTTTCCAATAGCCTCATAACATGAATCCTCCCAAAACTGAAGAGGGAGATTTGGCAGTCGGACCCAAACTAGTATGGTATTCAATGACTCTGTAAGGGGATTGAATGAACGAGACCAAGGCTTGATGGACAGTGAATGAATACCCCACATCCACCCCATGTCTAGCACATAGTCTCACTCCGCGGAGAAGGCGAAGGTTGCTAAAAAGAAACCCCTTGCTTTGGGATAGAGCTCAATCACACTAGAGACCAACAACTTCTAGGAGGTGGTTACCCAACCATGGAGATCGGGAAGGGAGGGCCACAAGCCATTAAACCTACAAACCACACCCTGCTTCAAGTAGAAATCCTCGTTCTCAGTAACCTAAGGTCTACATACCACAACAGGGGAATCACGAGAATAGGGTAGAGGCCGAACTCGAGAATGAGAAGGAGGTCGAGCACCCAATTTAGCAACCTCAGAGAAAGACTTCACCCTACCCACAAAAGAACCCCCAGCAAGAGGGACATCCACCCGCACAACCACACTAGGAACAGAGCCCACAATAGCTCCCGAAGCATCAGAACCCCTGCCAAAGACAACTGAAGCGGCCCTAAAGCCAGCACGAGGACCACCAGAAGCGAGAGCAACAAGCACCACAAAGAGAGAGGGATCCACACCAAACCCAAGCTTTGCACAATCACCAATCAACCAAAGAGAAGCCATGGCAAGATGGAAACTAGAAGGAGCCCCATCCACTAAAGGAGAAGGGTAGGGTCGTCACAAACCACCAAACTGACCCCATTTGTAACGCCCCCGCCATGCAACCCTAGGGAAAGTTACAATATACTAAACAATCGAACTATTTTTTTTTTGAAATAAGAACAATAAACATGAAAGTTAAAACAATTAACGTATAAGTTCACTTAACCATTGCCAACCAATCCCCTAAGGTTGCGAGACTGTGTTACTTAAACCAAACGCGGATCATGGATTAAAACCATCTCATAAAATTACTTCACAAATAAAGTTCACATACATTCCATTCATAATAAGTTTACATCCAGGAATATGAAATACCACATGATTCCACAATATAATTTACAACATGACTACAATACTCATTCCCCGAATGAGGTACATCCAACAAGAATGATTACATATAACAAATTCCACCTCGATAACAACTGAGGGGTAATAAAATACAATAAAAACTAAGAGAACAAGGCATGAGAAGAAACTGATTCCGACGAGCTCTCAAACTGGAAATCACGACCACACGAACAAGAAGTACCAACGAAATAAGAAGCATGCCACCCGACCACGGGGAATCCAAAAGGTTCCACTCCCTCCGTGCTAGGAGATAGTAACCAGGAATTCCTACACAAGACCATCTACCACTAGGCACGGGCCACACAAAACTGATACGAAATAAAAACAAGACCTCATCACATGACTGAACGGTCATACGTACAACTCTAGGTACGACTCACACAACACTGTCATAGGTTATATTGCTTCCAAACATAGAATAGATCAAGAGTGTCACAAATATTAAATACAAACTGCTGACTTAAGAAGAGTGTCATCGCATAGCTCGTCAAGGGATATCCTCTGGGAATCTTCCTAGGCTCCGACCCCCACACCATGGGTTATCCTGGTGGCCTCTACCGAAATCCTGGCACCCATGCTCACTCATGCGGAATCAAATACCTCTTGTGAAGATGAGATAGATGATCTTGCCATTTCAGGCCTTCCCGTCTCATCCCAAGTCTAAAACAAGCCCTTGGGTCCATGAGCGAGGCATAATTAATCTTTTTTAATGTTCAATGCAACCTAAGCTTCTAAAAGTTTTATTTAGTTATCACTGAATTAACCAACTTGTAAAGGGATATCCTTGACACCACTTTGTGTCTCGGCCCCCATTGCAAGCCACTCTTCTAAGACAACACACACGGAGAACCACAATAGGTAACCAGATAAATACAACCTCTCCATTCAAGGAGGTAACAATCAAGAACTCACACCAACACTGGAGGCAACAAGGTTAAGACCCTCTCCAAACACTGGAGGAAAACAACAAAACAAAACCACTCCATCCAAGGAGGCACATATTACAAAACCTTCTCCTATTCCCAAGGAGGCACAAATTACAAAACCCGTACGTGAAAACCGGGTGAAACGACATGGTGTAACTATACATATTTTCCATAACACATCAAAGGTTGACTCACATGCCACAACTGATATCGATAAAAGAACTCCTATATGGAAGACTTTCAATACATTCACACTAATTCCACAACACAACAAAGACGAACAATTAACCACTGAGAACATTTCAGACAATGAAGTGAGCTACTGTTCGGATTTCCTAAATCCAATCAAACACAGTATTCATGACTTGCATTTATCCAATCAATTGATCCCATCTCTTTTCACGACATAGAAATATTCAAAGAACAGATCATTTACTCTAAATTACACAACCATATTCTAAATCCAGACATTTCAATAAATAACATCATTGAATCAAAATCAATCCAATTAATAACTCTACGTCCCACAATCATATAATGTAATTAAATCCACTTGTTTTATAAAGCATTTGGATTAAATAAATTACTCTTTATTTCAACCTAGCAATAAATCAACAACTCAATCTCATATGATTCATTAAATCATTCGTTACTTCTAAGTTTTCTCATTTGTATTCTATATTTAGAACATTTTGATAAGAAGACGTTTAGATCAAATAAATCAGTCTTTCTTTCAATTCGCATTAATAAATCAACTAAATCTTCAACTAAATCTCATCTCTACTTGAATACGAATACATTCCAACAAATATACTTAATAGTGCATACTCGATGTATATCCTGTTATATACTAAATACTTAAATCACACTGTTGACATTTAAGAATCTATAACAATACTTTATATTTCGTTTCCCAATCTCATATCTTATTAAAAATCAATCTTTAAAATAAAAGCATTTGATTATCTAGACTCTATCCTTTAAAATAAATCATTGACTATTCAAAATTCAACGTTCTAAATAATCCATTTGAATATAAAATCCACTTTTGCTTCTATTTCGAATCAAAATCATCTTACAGTTATCTATATTTAAATCTATCCCTTTAATTTCATTTGCCACGATTATCCGTAATAATCAAAACTAAATTATAAATAAATCGAGCTTTTGATAATTAAAATATCTGATTAAAATAAATATTTCATTATCTCTTAGTTCCATAATTAAATTCCGTATTCAAACGTTTTTAATAAATAAGGTCATTCGATTGAATTAAGTCAATCATTAACTCTCTATTTACCAATTATCTTCATAATCGGGATATTTAAATAAATAAACACTTATTCAAGTCACTTAATCTATATTTCATTATAAGATAAATAATTTAATCAAATCCACATCAATATTTTAATTAAAACATTTGATCTTTCGTCAGTCTCATTTTCTCTAGAATATCATTTTAAAATTTCTATTTACTATTTAACATTACTTAATATGTCAAATACAATATCATTTTATTTGCATATAAATAAACTATTTAAATATAAATTTTAAACTCCCATTTTACAATTCCATCATTTCCCGATTAAGGCAAAATTTAAATAACATTGGTTAATTAAAAGATCCTCGTTTATTTCTATTGACGGTAAAATCAACTCCTTAAGAAAATTTATATTTTAATAAACCATCTCATAAATATATAATTATTCTTTAAATGTTTCGATTTAAAATCTCCAATTTACTATTCCATTTTGACAGTAAAATCAACTACTTAAGACAATTTATATTTTAATAAATATAATATATATATATTATAATAAATATACAATATATATAATATTAAATGAATATATATATATATATATATTATATATATACATTATAATAAATATAAATTATAAAGTGAAACTTAATAAAGCTTAACATTTTTAATAAAACAAAATTTAAAAAAATTAAAATAAACTTTTAAGGCCAAAGGCCTTGGCTGCGTTGTAGCCCCAGCAGGGGACGCACCCCTGTGTGGCTGCTACGCAGCCTCACACAAATTAAAATAATGTTTTTATTTTAAAAAATTTTGCATAATTTCGTTCAAAACGAAAAACGGGAAATTAAAACCTCATAACGAATTTTACTCAGCCAAAATTTTGAAAAGAAAATCTTCCAGTCTGTAAAATGTAAAAGGATAGATTTAAATGACTATATCATTGCTCAGCCCAAATTGGGCAAATTTTCTGTGAAGAAAGATCAACAATCAAGATTTAAAGCACAAATAAGATGAATTTCTTTCTGGGTTTTTCTATTTGCTAGTTTAAAACGAATTTTTCATGGTTTTGTTGGATTTCCAAACAGCATATCAAAGATTTCAAAAACAAAACATGAAGAGGGTTTAATCTATTTCAAAATTAACAAGAAAGATTAAAGGAGAACCTGATTTTCCTCCAAAATTTGAAACCTTCAAGCATGGTGTTCTCCAATCCTTCCCTTGAATCCAACTTCAACAAAACCTCAATCTCCTTCAAAATTCCAAGCAAAAACCATAGCCCACCAAATTTTCCCCAAATTGCAAGCTTAAAAAATTAATGAGCTCCTTTTCTCCCAAAATAGGGTTTTTTCAATTTGGTCCAAGAAACCCTAAAATTCCCACTCACAAAATATAATTTTAAAAAAACATTGGAATTTTTCTAATTTTTAATTCACAATCCAATTTCGAATTTTTAAATTCAAAAGCCCATTTCTAATTTTAATTTCAAAATCCAAATTCGAGTTTTTTTTATTCAACCTTATGCATTTTCCAAATTTCTCATAAAACATAAGTATTTCTAAATTACCAATAAATAATTTCCTCAACAATATTTTCAAAAGTGGAATTAAAACATATTGTCATTTAATTATTTATTTTAATTTAATCGTATCTATTCAGACAAGATTTTAATTAAATCCTAACTATCCAATATAACTTCTATTTTCAATTTCATTTGAATAATAACGCCAAATCACTATTTCGTTTAATATATCACTATTAATCTAATTAATTAATAAACTAAATCTAGTTTATTAATTAATCAAATCAAACAATAACTCAATAATTATTTTATTAATTTCATCAAATAAATCACATTTCAACATTGCAACTAAACGCATTTAATCATTAATTAAACTACGCAAGTCATTAAATAAACTTTAAACTTGAAATTAAATAACCACTCAAGGGGAAACTGACCAAGTTAAAACGACTGACCCCGATGACAACCCGACAACACGCTATGACTAGGGTGACGACTTGGCTCGGAAAACCTAGCTACTATCTCCCAATCAATTACTATTGGTAAATGGACACGCTCACACCTGTGAAGCTAGGTGGAGTCGATGTCATGTACCTGCCAACCTGCAACAAAGAACATGTCGAATGTGCAAAATATATATGTATGTTATGATCAAACACACCGTGAAGAGGGAATCTCGGAATTGTAGGGCGCTCGCAAGCGAGTGATACAATCTACCCCTTTCACCAATACAGTATCTCTAACTGACGCATCTAACATCAATGATATGATCAATAGCATAAAACATCATTTAATCAGATATATTCTAAGTTACTCTAAATCATGTCATAAGGATAACATCAGAATAAGATCACATCACGTCAACATATAACTTCACATCATTTAATCAATCACGATCACAAGTAATCAAGTTCCAAAGTCAAAGCATGTTCAGACACAATCGTCACATCATGATATAACATGCGCATCACTAAACAGTTCATGATCAAACAATCACTAAGTTCACAGTCACATCATAAGCATAATGAAACATTACCAAGAAAACATTGTTGACCCAAATATCCAACACGAAGGGGTGTTACATCCTCCCCCCCAAGGGTTAGGCTTACTTCTGGAAGCCTACAAACAAGAATAGGGATAGAACTCCCTCAAAGCCAACTAACACACTATCAACCTATACATTCAACATGATGAAGCATCCCACCATCAAATATTTGAATCACACAATCATGGATTAACATACATAGTGCCTTATGCACCAATACACATAATCAAGAATCATCATAAAGCCACACCTAATATAATATCATTTCAATGTTTACTCAAGGCAAGGTGTGCAACATTATCATTTCAACGTTCATCTAACTTTTGCATTTTGAATCTAGGTACAATAGTTTAACATCTATATGATCTCTTAAGACTCAACAATAAAGTTGGGGACTGTAGGTCTCACCAACAACATATGCAGCTATAATGCATTTATCTTTAACATGCAATTGTTTCACTAATTCCTTCTCTCTAAACTTTTATTTGCTGCAAAACGATTTTTCTATTTATACTATACCTTTTTCATAATTATGAATGCAACTTGGGGACTTAGGTCCTTTACCCAAGGTTCAATCTAATAAAACAAACATTCACGAATACAAAAACATTTCTCATAAGCTACAACATATCCTGGGTGTCAATACCACACACACTTAAGGACATGCATTTTCATTAACCCAATAGAACGAGAGAGAGAAGACAAGATATTTACAGTTCTAACATACGTACGAATGTAATCATGGTTTCATAATCACACACACACTTTCACACAATGCATCAACCACATGAGAGCATGCACAAACCTCTATAATTAACAACATATTCGTTCATTTCTTATTATCGTATTTCATAATTCTCTATTCAATATAACATGCAAAGGCAACTCCAACACCACATAAGGGTCAATCAAGCAATCACTTGCACAAAGAGGTAAAACACAAGCAAACATGCATCTGATACTTTCCTGGAAAAGGAAACAACAAATCTCCAAAAGAGCATTCACACAAGGAATTCCTTGATACCCTCAAGGTCAAACAGAGCTTCAAAAACAGGAGCATCATTCCTTCACAACACGAGACAAGGTTGGGGAAATTCCATCCTCTAAAATGCCATACTAAGGCACTCAAGGCAAGAGGTCCCATGACTATCTCGCCCCAACAAAATACTTAGAACACACTCAACATTCACACTACAACCACTCTCAAGAACCACTCAAGGGTTACCCCCTTTTACACAACAAAAGGGCCATGCACCAAGAAGGAGACCGATCAAAACTCACTCTTGGTAGGTCCAAGGCCTAACCAACCCTCACAAAGCATTCATCAATAGACATGCAAAGGGCGAAAACAACAACAAAATTGATTGTTGTCCACCACACACAACACGTCAAAATCACACACTACACAATCATCCATAATGCATTCTTCCAGTAGAAAGGAATAGAAAGGATATCGGTGCATTGCGCACTACACCGAGGATCCTATCCTTTCCACTAGTTTCCTGCACTATTGGACCTACACCACCTAATGACAACTTCTGGGAAAACAAGAGTGTTCAACCCAAAAGGAAGACAACACAAAAGAGTAAAACAACTAGGTCAATGCAATGAGCTCATAGTGCCTAGAGTTTAAACCTACACAGCCTACAACATAATGGGTCCAACATAATCCCAGAGCGCCCAGTGTTTAAACTTGTGCTCTGATACCATGTGTAACGCCTTGCCACGCAACCCTAGGGAAAGTTGCAATATACTAAACAACCGAACTATTTTTTTTTTGAAATAAGAACAATAAACATGAAAGTTAAAACAATTAACATACAAGTTCACTTAACCATTGCCAACCAATCCCCTAAGGTTGCGAGACTGTGTTACTTAAACCAAACGCAGATCATGGATTAAAACCATCTCATAAAATTACTTCACAAATAAAGTTCACATACATTCCATTCATAATAAGTTTACATCCAGGAATATGAAATACCACATGATTCCACAATATAATTTACAACATGATTACAATACTCATTCCCCGAATGAGGTACATCCAACAAGAATGATTACATATAACAAATTCCACCTCGATAACAACTGAGGTGTAATAAAATACAATAAGAACTGAGAGAACAAGGCATGAGAAGAAACTGATTCCCACGAGCTCTCCAACTGGAAATCACAACCACACGAACAAGAAGAAGTACCAATGGAATAAGAAGCACGCCACTCGACCAGGGGGAATCCAAAAGGTTCCATTCCCTCCGTGCTAGGAGATAGTAACCAGGAATTCCTACACAAGACCATCTACCACTAGGCACGGGCCACACAAAACTGATACGAAATAAAAACAAGACCTCATCACATGACTGAACGGTCATACGTACAACTCTAGGTACGACTCACACAACACTGTCATAGGTTATATTGCTTCCAAACATAGAATAGATCAAGAGTGTCACAAATATTAAATACAAACTGCTGACTTAGGAAGAGTGTCATCGCATAGCTCGTCAAGGGATATCCTCTGGGAATCTTCCTAGGCTCCGGCCCCCACACCATGGGTTATCCTGGTGGCCTCTACCGAAATCCTGGCACCCATGCTCACTCATACGGAATCAAATACCTCTTGTGAAGACGAGATAGATGATCTTGCCATTCCAGGCCTTCCCGTCTCATCCCAAGTCTAAAACATGCCCTTGGGTCCATGAGTGAGGCATAATTAATCTTGTTTAATGTTCGATGCAACCTAAGCTTCTAAAAGTTTTATTTAGTTATCACTGAATTAACCAACTTGCAAAGGGATATCCTTGACACCACTTTGTGTCTCGGCCCCCATTGCAAGCCACTCTTCTAAGACAACACACACGGAGAACCACAATAGGTAACCAGATAAATACAACCTCTCCATTCAAGGAGGTAACAATCAAGAACTCACACCAACACTGGAGGCAACAATGTTAAGACCCTCTCCAAACACTGGAGGAAAACAACAAAACAAAACCACTCCATCCAAGGAGGCACATATTACAAAACCTTCTCCTATTCCCAAGGAGGCACAAATTACAAAACCCGTACGTGAAAACCGGGTGAAACAACATGGTGTAACTATACATATTTTCCATAACACATCAAAGGTTGACTCACATGCCACAACTGATATCGATAAAAGAACTCCTATATGGAAGACTTTCAATACATTCACACTAATTCCACAACACAACAAAGATGAACAATTAACCACTGAGAACATTTCAGACAATGAAGTGAGCTACTGTTCGGATTTCCTAAATCCAATCAAACACAGTATTCATGACTTGCATTTATCCAATCAATTGATCCCATCTCTTTTCACGACATAGAAATATTCAAAGAACAGATCATTTACTCTAAATTACACAACCATATTCTAAATCCAGACATTTCAATAAATAACATCATTGAATCGAAATCAATCCAATTAATAACTCTACGTCCCACAATCATATAATGTAATTAAATCCACTTGTTTTATAAAGCATTTGGATTAAATAAATTACTCTTTATTTCAACCTAGCAATAAATCAACGACTCAATCTCATATGATTCATTAAATCATTCGTTACTTCTAAGTTTTCTCATTTGTATTCTATATTTAGAACATTTTGATAAGAAGACGTTTAGATCAAATAAATCAATCTTTTTTTCAATTCGCATTAATAAATCAACTAAATCTCATCTATACTTGAATACGAATACATTCCAACAAATATACTTAATAGTGCATACTCGATGTATATCCTATTATATACTAAATACTTAAATCACACTGCTGACATTTAAGAATCTATAACAATACTTTATATTTCGTTTTCCAATCTCATAGCTTATTAAAAATCAATCTTTAAAATAAAAGCATTTGATTATCTAGACTCTATCCTTTAAAATAAATCATTGACTATTCAAAATTCAACGTTCTAAATAATCCATTTGAATATAAAATCCACTTTTGCTTCTACTTCGAATCAAAATCATCTTACAGTTATCTATATTTAAATCTATCCCTTTAATTTCATTTGCCACGATTATCCGTAATAATCAAAACTAAATTATAAATAAATCGAGCTTTTGATAATTAAAATATCTGATTAAAATAAATATTTCATTATCTCTTAGTTCCATAATTAAATTCCATATTCAAACGTTTTTAATAAATAAGGTCATTCGATTGAATTAAGTCAATCATTAACTCTTTATTTACCAATTATCTTCATTATCGGGATATTTAAATAAATAAACACTTATTCAAGTCACTTAATCTATATTTCATTATAAGATAAATAATTTAATCAAATCCAAATCAATATTTTAATTAAAACATTTGATCGTTTGTCAGTTACATTTCCTCTAGAATATCATTTTAAAATTTCTATTTACTATTTAACATTACTTAATATGTCAAATACAATATCATTTTATTTGCATATAAATAAATTATTTAAATATAAATTTTAAACTCCCATTTTACAATTCCATGATTTCCCGATTAAGGCAAAATTTAAATAAAATTGGTTAATTAAAAGAACCTCATTTATTTCTATTGACGGTAAAATCAACTCCTTAAGAAAATTTATATTTTAATAATTTGTCTCATAAATATATAATTATTCTTTAAATGTTTCGATTTAAAATCTCCAATTTACTATTCCATTTTGACGGTAAAATCAACTCCTTAAGAAAATTTATATTTTAATAAGTATAATATATATATATATATATATATATATATATATATATATATATATATTATAATAAATATACAATATATATATAATATTAAATGAATATATATATATATTATATATACATTATAATAAATATAAATTATAAAGTGAAACTTAATAAAACTTAACATTTTTAATAAAACAAAATTTAAAAAAATAAATAAATAAACTTTTAAGGCCAAAGGCCTTGGCTGTGTTGCAGCCCCAACAGGGGACACACCCCTGTGTGGCTGCTACGCGGCCTCACACAAATTAAAATAATTTTTTTATTTTAAATTTTTTTGCATAATTTCGTTCAAAACGAAAAACAGGAAATTAAAACCCCAGAATGAATTTTACTCAGCTAGATTTTTTAAAAGAAAATCTTCCAGTCTGTAAAATGTAAAAGGATAGATTTAAATGACTATATCATTGCTCAACCCAAATTGGGCAAATTTTCTGTGAAGAAAGATCAAGAATCAAGATTTAAAGCACAAATAAGATGAATTTCTCTTTGGGTTTTTCTATTTGCTAGTTTAAAATGATTTTTTCATGGTTTTGTTGGATTTCCAAACAGCATATCAAAGATTTCAAAAACAAAACATGAAGAGGGTTTAATCTATTTCAAAATGAACAAGAAAGATTAAAGGAGAACCTGATTTTCCTCCACAAATTTGAAACCTTCAAGCATGGTGGTCTCCAATCCTTCCCTTGAATCCAACTTCAACAAAACCTCCATCTCCTTCAAAATTCCAAGCAAAAACCATAGCCCACCAAATTTTCCCCAAATTGCAAGCTTAAAAAATTAATGAGCTCCTTTTCTCCCAAAATAGGGTTTTTTCAATTTGGTCCAAGAAACCCTAAAATTCCCACTCACAAAATATAATTTAAAAAAACATTGGAATTTTTCTAATTTTTAATTCACAATCAATTTTAAATTTTTAAATTCAAAGCCCATTTCTAATTTTAATTTCAAAATCCAAATTTGAGTTTTTTTTATTCAACCTTATGCATTTTCTAAATTTCTCATAAAACATAAGCATTTCTAAATTACCAATAAATAATTTCCTCAACAATATTTTTTAAAAGTGGAATTAAAACATATTGTCATTTAATTATTTATTTTAATTTAATCATAACTATTCAGACAAGATTTTAATTAAATCCTAACTATCCAATATAACTTCTATTTTCAATTTTATTTGAATAATAATGCCAAAATCACTATTTCGTTTAATATATCACTATTAATCTAATTAATTAATAAACTAAATCTAGTTTATTAATTAATCAAATCAAACAATTATCCAATAATTATTTTATTAATTTCATCAAATAAATCACATTTCAACATTGCAACTAAACACATTTAATCATTAATTGAACTACGCAAGTCATTAAATAAACTTTAAACTTGAAATTAAATAACCACTCAAGGGGAAACTGACCAAGTTAAAACGACTAACCCCGACGACAACCCGACAACACGCTATGACTAGGGTGACAACTTGGCTCAGAAAACCTAGCTACTATCTCTCAATCAATTACCATTGGTAAATGGACACGCTCACACCTGTGAAGCCAGGTGGAGTCGATGTCATGTACTTGCCAACTTGCAGCAAAGGACATGTCGAACGTGCAAAATATATATGTATGTTATGATCAAACACACCGTGTAGAGGGAATCTCGGAATTGTAGGGCGCTCGCAAGCGAGTGATACAATCCGCCCCTTTCACCAATATAGTATCTCTAACTGACGCATCTAACATCAATGATATGATCAATAGCATAAAACATCATTTAATCAGATATATTCTAAGTTACTCTAAATCATGTCATAAGGATAACATCAAAATAAGATCACATCACGTCAACATATAACTTCACATTGTTTAATCAATCACGATCACAAGTAATCAAGTTCCAAAGTCAAAGCATGTTCAGACACAATCGTCACATCATGATATAACATGCGCATCACTAAACAGTTCATGATCAAACAATCACTAAGTTCACAGTCACATCATAAGCATAATCAAACATTACCAAGAAAACATTGCCGACCCAAATATCGAACACGGAGGGGTGTTACATTAGTAGTCGTGTCTATGCCCAGAGCATCAACACCATTTGCAAAATGTTGGAGGACAGAGCAATCCTCATCCATGCATACCCCACCTGCATCAGGACCCATATCCGGCTACCTCCTAGGAGAGCCAAACCCAGTCGCAGTCCTGACACACATAGACCTATTAGTAGAAAATGGTCATTGGGTGGCAACGCTCTCGCTCAGAGACATTCAAAAATTGTTTTTTACAAAAACATCCCCAATTGCTAATCCAATGATGGAAAATAATATACAATAAGATTGTTATCGATATTATATATAGTATATTTTTTTTATTTTTTAAAATTGAAATAAAATAAATAAAATCAAATTCAAATTGTTTATATTTAAATAAAATAAAAATAGATTTAAATTTAAAAGTTTCTTAAATATGATTTACCCTTAAGCACTATTATGTCAAGCCTACTCTTAACCCCTACTTGTAAATACGATTTAAAAGTTTTTTAAATAGGATTTAACCCCTACTCTACTTAAGGATAAAATGCATTAACCCCTCCAAACTACACTACATCCACTAAGTTAGTGATGTTTCGGCCCTTCTTTGTAGAACTCACAAAGAAAGAGGAAAGAAACAAATCCCTTCCATAATCATTAACCCAAACCACAAATGTTAGAAATTCCACTATCCTTCCCAACAAGAAGAATAAATGAACCATTAGTAGCATTTCCAACAAGAAGCTTTGAAACATGATGACCATGGGCTAACTATTGAGCCTCTAACCAAATATCCAATAGGCATTCCTCCTCATCATCCAAATTGCAATTCCATTTATCCACAACATCTTTACCCGGCCAATCATCCTTAACATCTTCATCCTCCTAGTCTTCCATACACTATCCCATTTAACAAGCAACAATTATTTTCCTCTTGACACATTCAAACCATTTCTTCTCACTCATTTCCTTCTCATGATAATTATGGTGATTCAATAATAAGTTATATGAATGTGTTTGAAGTGGTATTTGGACAATATTATGAATGGATTGTGTATATAGTTTACCATTGCATATAAAAACTAAAAAAATATTATATCATATTTATGACATATCATGAGTTATATTACAAAGATATTTAATAATTCATATATCATATAATGCAAATGGATATTAAAACATTGCATAAATTTAACATTATTTAAGTAGAAAATGAATTTAATTTCAAATTTATGTATTATTTTGTGGTAGTAATTAAATTAGATTAATGAGATTGTGTGTAATAAATTAGATAAATAAATAAATAAATCATATTTTGTAATAAATTTGTTTACATCTTTAAAATTAAAAATAGTTTTAAATTTATAAAAAAAATTGTATTTACTTCATTTATATACTCCCAAATTTTATAATTAATATATTATACTCATAAAAAAATTGATTAAAAATTATAATAATCTTATTTATAAGAGTATTTCCTTCTCATTTCTTCTTTATAAATATATAAAAAGGTTTTTTAAGGCTATGCACTAATCAACAAGTGATCCAAAAATTTATATTATTAGAAATGAAAAATGTAAAATATGATCATAACAACTATATTACTAGAAATAAGAAATGTAAAATGTGATGATAGACAACACAATTCTATATATATATATATATATATATATATATTATTTACTATTATAAAATATATCAAAATTAATTAATTAAAAAATAAATTATAAATTATTTTTTAGAATATTGATTAATTATATATTCAAATAAAATAACAATCAAAACTAAAAATTATTATTAATTATATAATCTCTTACATTATATAGTTCTATACATACTAAAAATTAATTTTTAGAATATTGATTAATTATATATTCAAATTAAATAGCAATCAAAACTAAAAATTAATATTAATTATATAATCTCTTACATTATATAGTTCTATACAAATCAAAATATGAGAGGAAGTTTTCCTTAAACTCAAGATATAATCAGAAATGCCTGTTAAAATTGAACGAATCTCAAAAAACAAGATTTTTATTTCCTAGGAACATCTGTTAAGTTGAGCAACTGTAGCACTAAGAAAAAATATAGATCTTTTGGCACCAAAAAAAGAGTTTAAAATGGAAACAACAAAATAACAATCTAAAATTGTTGCGAGACATTTCAAAGATTTGATTTCTCCACAAGAAACTAAAACTAGAGTTTGACAATGAGTTTAAGACCCAACAGAAACGATGAAGTGCAATTATGATGTATGGTCATGCATCTATGCTTTGGTGCATTTTAGGGGTTGGATAGTTGTTGCCATGTTTATTTGCCTAACAAATATGTAGTCACTTTGTGGGACCCACTGGTGATATGGCATGCTACATGGCAAGTGACATGCAATTGTTGTAGGCTATATTTGTCGAGATAGGCGTCCACTTTGGAGGACCTAGATTTTAGGCTAGATTGATGAAATTTGTCATAAGTTGCTATGTTATGCACTATGATAGACTATGACACTTTTTATGGCAGCTGTAAGAGTCAACTATGATAACTACCAATTTGAGACTAGTGAGGAATTGGCAACTAGCAGTCTTGCATGTGGTAGGTGCCTTGCATGGTGAGGAAAATCTCTTAAATGTATCATGATGCCTTGCATGTTGAGAGGACCAATTTTGATGCATAGCAGTTTATGACAAAAGGCCTGCATGTCAAGGAATTATGGAAGTTGCATAAGCAGGTAAAGTTGGATGCGCTGCATGTTCTTCAACTCTGTTTGCACGCATGCAGTGATTTTGGAGATGACACATGGTAGCCTTGGGTGCCCAAATTTCTCTTCTATAAATTGGTGATGCCTTAGTACATTTTTGAGGTGACAAGTTGAAGATTGTTTGTATGTCGTTATGTTGCCAAAATTTATCAAGATTCTTGTAGTGTGAAGAATCCTAAGCATTGCTCTGAGACTGTATTGTAACTATTCTTAGTTGTTGATAATGCAAGTTGAGCTACGTGATTTGGAGTGTGGGCTTTTTCCTGAGAGGCTTTTCCCATGTAAACATTGTCTTATGGTTTTCATTGTTTATGTTGTTTAAGTTTCGAATGTGCATCTTCTAATTTTGTAACTATAAAGGTGTTAAAAGGAAAATTTTGTAACTCTCCCCTTCTTAGATTAGTGTAGGAAGTTGCTTTCACTTACCTGACTTCCTTTTAGTTGGTATTAGAGCCTGGCCAGCTTTGATTCTGTTGTTGGGTTTGAAGGGTTTTTTGAGCTTATCTTTGTTTCAGTGGATGTTTTGCAGAAAGGTGTTTCATGACCTTGTTGCAGGAAAAAGATGGCCAGCAGATATAGAAGAATCAAGATGGACAAGTTTAACAACAAAAACTTTGAACTTTGGAAAATGAAAATGGAGGATATGCTCGTAGACGGAGATTTGTGGGCTACAATATCCAGAACTAAACCAGCTAAAACAACCCAAAAAAATTGGGATCTTATGGATAGGAAAGCCAAGGGTTTGATCAGACTCTATTTGGTTGGTTTTGTCCTCTTGAACATCCATGAAGAGAAAATTGCAATAGACCTTTGGAAGAAACTTGGAGACGTTTATCAGGCTAAATCCCTGGTAAACAAGTTGTTCTTGAGAAAGAAACTATACTCTTTGAAGATGGAAGATGGAGGATCTATAGGATATCACCTGAATGCATTCAACATATTGATAGCTCAATTCGGTTCTGTTGGAGATAAGATTGATGAATAGGATTGTTGCATGCTCTTGTTGTGTTCATTGTTGGACTCGTGTGACCCCCTGGTAATGGCTATTGGAAGTACAACCACTAGTTTCAAAATGGATGAGGTGGTGTCTTCATTGTTATCTGAAGAGATGTGAAGAAAGTCTTCCAAGATGGCTAAGGAGGCCCTTACTATTCATGGTAGATCGAACGAGAAAGGCAAGAAGAGGGACAAAAAATCGAAGTCAAAATCTTTGGGGAGATCTAAGTCTCCTAGCAAGTCCAAGGTGAAGTGTTGGAACTCTGGCAAGACTGGTAATTTCAAAAAAGAGTACAAGGAAGAGAAGAAGAAGAAAATCAAGAAGCATTTCTTAGATTCCCTGACAAATGCTTCCAGGATGACATAGATGCATTTGTTGTAGCCTTTGTAACCCATGCATCAAAAGATGTGTGGTTAATAGACTCAGGTGCTTCCTTCCATATGACCTTTCATAGAGGTTGGTTTTCAAAGTATGAGGAGTATTATGGTGGGAAGGTGTATCTGGGTGATGATTCTCACCTAAAAATCATTGGTTGTGGAAGAGTCAAAATCAAATTCCATGATGGAAGAGTGAAGGGGATTGATGGTGTCTTGCATATCTTGGGTTTGGCATGAAACTTTCTTTATGTGAGTAAACTGAATGATGCAAGAGTGTAAGTTGTTTTCTCGAGTGGAGGATGTAAGATGCTGAGGGGAGCTATGGTGCTAGCGAAGGGTGTTCAAATTAGCACCTTGTACAAGATGGATGCATGCATGGTTCAATGAAATAGTTCTTCTGATACACCAAAGAAGAGACCTTTGGATTCTTCATCCTCACCATCAGATCGTGCAGAGAAGTCTATTGAAACTACATTTGATGGTCGCACATTTTGGGTACCTAAGGGTGCTCATTCCATGGAAATAAAGCTTCCTGTAGAGAAGACAATGTTATGACACCAATGAGTTGGTCATCAATGAGAAGGGTCTTAGAGCCTTGAAAAATAAGAGCCTTGTTGAAGGACACTATGATTGTAATCTCGAGTTTGACTTCTGTGAACATTGTGTTTATGGAAAACAACATTGTGTTTCTTTTTACTCTAGTTCTCACAAGTCTTCTGGGGTTTTGGACTATGTTCATGCAGATGTGTTTGGTCCTGTGAATGCTCCTTTGTTGTCAAAATCTGTATATTTTGTTTCTTTCATAGATGACTATAGTAGAAAGACATTTGTTTATTTTCTCAAAAGTAAAGTTGAAGTCTTTAGTCGATTTAAGGAGTTTAAAGCCTTGGTAGAAAATCAGACTAGCAGAAAGATTAAATGTTTGAGGACTGACAATGGCGGTGGGTTTTGTTTGACAAGTTCTGTAAAGAGCACAAGATTGAGAGACATAAGGCAATTCCATACACCCCACATCAAAATGGATTTGTAGAGAGGATGATGGAGAGGGCTAGGAATATGTTGAGTGGTACTGGCCTTGAGCAAAAGTTTTGGGCTGAAATGGTAGCCACTGCATGTTATCTGATCAATAGATCTCCTACATCGACGCTTCTTGAAAAGACACCCATGGAAGCATGGTTTGGTAAAAATCCTTTGTTGAGACATCTATGAGTATTTGGTTGTGAAGCTTCTACTCATGTTTCGATTGAGAAGAGGTCTAAGTTGGAGAACAAGGCAATTAAGTTTATCTTCATCAGCTATGTTGTTGGTGTGAAGAGGTACAAGCTTTGAGATCCAAAGGTCCAAAAGGTTCTCTATAGAAGAAGTGTAATTTTTAGAGAGATGAAACCTTCCATTGTTGAGTTGTAGCCAGAGGAGGAGAAACAAAAGAAGGGGGTAGTTCAGTTTCCACCTACTCTGATGTAAGGTGAAGTATGTACTCCTATTGAACCTAATGATGAGGAGAGCTTGAGTAGCTCTGAAAGTTCTAAAGAAGAAGAAGAACCTCAACCTCAACAATTGAGGAGGTCTACACACATTAGGTGGCAACTGGAAAGGTTTGGTTATTCATTGTTGGATTCTAGTTGCATTTTGGTTTTGATTGCTAATACTAGTGAGTTGTGGATTGTTACAGAGGCTAAGGGTATGAGTGATGCAAATTCGTGTATGAAAGCAATGGATGACGAGATGATTGTATTGAAGAAAAATAAGACTTGGGATTTGGTACCTTTGCTTGTTAGGCGTAAACCTATTGGTTGTAAATGGGTGTTCAAGAAGAAGTGTGCTCTTGATGACAGTGTTGAGAAGCATAAGAGATGGTTTGTAGGTAAGGAGTATTCTCAGGTGGAGGGAATTGACTATGGTGAAATATTCTCTCATGTTGTGAATTTGACATCTATTCAGTTCCTGTTATTACTTGTAGCAGTGTATGATTTGGAAGCAAAAAAGATGGAAGCATAAGACACGATTGGTCTCTAAGGGGTATTCTCAGGTGGAGGGAATTGACTATGGTGAAATATTATCTCCTGTTGCGAAGTTGACATCTATCTGGTTCCTGCTGTAGTGTAGTAAAATGCATACCCTTGCATTTTCACACTTCTTTGGGCCTGCCTTGCTTTATTTGTCCCTATTTATGTCTTAATTGGTCCTATTTTGCATCCACAAGCCTAATAAACTATATATTTTTATGGAAAATCTCGACAAACCTCAAAAGATAAATGATCATTTAATGTTTCTCTTTGTGTCCTTGATTTATGGACTGGGACTAAAATGCCACCTAGGGTGTCTTTATCCTCCATGGGTCTTGGGACCCTGATTTTGAAACTACCTTAAAAAGGTCCCTTTTTGGAGTATGTGCCCTGAGACTTGAGCCTTGGGACTAAGATGCCACCTAGGGTGTCTTAATCCTCTTAGGCTTATTTTTGGGGTCCAATTTCATATTTGGGCAGGATTTAGCCTCCTTTATTTAATGAATTTATATGTCAGTTTCTTGTGGTGTAATTTCAAATATTAAGCATGAATAAGTATAAATACAAGGTTCCTTTACTCATTTTTCATATAACAAGATAACAAGCATTCAAGCATTCATTCCTAAGGCAAGTTTATGCATTCAAGAGCATTTCATCAAGCATTTGGAGGCATCATCAAGATTCAAGCATCATGTCAAGGGTTTAGTGCATTCATTCATATTGTTGAGCCAAGATTGTGGATGTAGCATTGAAGATCTATTTGTAACCATTGTTCACATCAAGATCCAAGATCTACATTCTTCATGGCCACTACATGGTAGATTGCAAATTTTCTTCACAAGACATCATACAAGGTGATATTATTTACATATTTCATATTTCATGCTTCATTTCATCATTTGGTTTAATTACCTATAAGGGGTTTGACCAAGGAAAACCCCCATTCACTAACAATCAACAAGTTTTCCCTCTTTTGTGTGTTTGTATTTGTAAATCTAGGTTGAATACTTGAAGATCATTTGGAATGCAAGATTGAAAAGTTGCAAAGTTGCATTGTCAAAGATGTCATCTTCACGGAAACTCACCTATAGGCCAGATCTGGAAGATTCAGGACCTCAGATCTAAGGAGAAGCAAGTGCAAACCTAGGAGTTCAAGACCACATTTAGAGATTCTAGAAATTCAAAACGGGACTAATACGCTACCTTGGGCGTCTTAGTCCTCCACAGGGTATTTTTCAAAGATTCTTCAGGATTCTGTTTTGACATCCGAAGACTATATTTGCCCCGAAAAAGAGCAACGAAACTAATACGCCACTCTGGGCATCTTAGTCCTCCACAACACTTTTTGGTGGCATTTTTACATTTCTAGAATCCTCACAACATCTCCAAACTTCCCAGGTACATATACCCTAACTTGGTGTAGCTTAATTTCATCATTTGCACTCATTATTTGGCTTATATTACTAGGTTTTGTGAGTTGAAAGTTAAGTTCTCTTTTCCAAGTATTTTCTTGGTGGTGAACCCCCTTAAAGCTAAAAAAGAACCCCCTCCTAGGTCCTCCCTAATTGTGAATTGACTCACCTTGTGAGGTTGTTAGTCAATCCAATTGGGACCCCTAGGACATTAGTGAATGATTGAGTGGATAAAGAGTAATATCTCTAAGAACATCCATTTTTCTTCTTATCATGTTGGTGAACCCGACTTCTTGAGCATTCATTTTCTAATTTGGAGTCCATAAAAATCCCCAGATGTAGGTTGTATTCATTCTTGCATTGCATCTTGCATTAGTGAAATTGCATCTAGGTTTTTTAATATTTAGTGAAAGTGCATCTAGGGTTTCTCATATTTGCGCCATAATTACATTTAGGAACATTATTATTGCATTCAAAATTGAAAAAAATTGCATTCACTTTTGCATCCAATTGCTTGTCACTAGTTACTTTTTCTTGCATTCATTTGCACATTTTTTTGTTTCCAAACATCATGTCCCTGGGTAGGCAATTTGGGAACACTGTTAACAACTCAGAATTTATTGTTTTTCTGACAAAAACCTCCACTAGGACAAAAACGCCCTTACTGGCATCTTAGTCCCTCTATGGGTATCTAGCTTAGAACCCTGTCTAAGTTGATTGCATTCTATTCTAGTTTCTGGAACCTTCAAATTCCTTCAGTAGGACTAAAACGCCTTTACTGGCATCTTAGTCCCTATTGGGCTTTGATGTTGTAGTTTTCAAGGTCTAAATCTACATTTTTGTGCTTCGTAAGCTTCCTAGTAACATATACTAGATAAGTTTGGAAAGTTTCAGGAACATCTAATTTATGCATCTAGGTCAAAAACATCAATTTAGCGCACTCATTTTTTAAATCATTTCAATTACGAGCATCATTAGATCTGAAAATGCTCACATTTTTGAAACTTTGCATAATATGGATAAAAGTACTTTTCACTTTTGCATATACATTGTTTACATTCATAAAACTTTACATAAGTTTAATATAAGTGCTTTTCATTTTTGGATATACATTGTTTGCATTCTTAAAGTTTTGTATACATTGGATAAACATGTTTTACATCTTTGGATATACATTGTTTACATTATTAAAGCATTGCATGAGATGGTTAAAAGTGCTTTTCATTTTTGGTCAAACAATGTTAGTACCTTACCTTTCTAGGCACGCTAAGAAAAAGTTCATATCCCCTTCCTATGAGAGTGTTTTAGTGAAAGAGAATACAACCTTGGACAATCCTAATGATCATATTCGTTCTTCTCCTAATATCTCTCCTATTGACAAAGAAAATATTTTGATGTTAGAAGAACTAATCAATGAGAGTTTTGAGAGTCCTAGTTGTTTCTCTCCTCCTACCTCTCTTAGTGAACACAACATTGATGAACAAGAAGAAACAACTGTAAATGTCATGACAATCACATTTGTTCTTCTCCTAGTATCTCTCCTAGTTGTGAAGATACTTTGATCGATGAGAGTCATGAAAATCCTAGTTATCCCTCTACACCTAGGGAAACCCTTATTGAGCAAGACAATTTGACCATTGATCATTCCCCTACTTGCGATGAAGTCATTTTAGAAGAACCTACCTTTGAGTGTCATGAACATTTAGTTTGTGGTTCTCCTAAAAAATCTCCTCCTCGAGAGGATATCATGGTGCAAGAAAATCTAAACATTGACACATGTAATGAGGCTTCCTTAGGTGAAGTGACATTAGATTCTTCTTCACTAAGAGATCATGCAAATAAAGATAAGATTGTTGAGGTTCCAACAACACAAATTGGATCTCCTTTAATTAGTGAGCTTCCTAAGTCACCTCCCATTAACGAATCACATAAGAAAATAAGAGATTTCTTGAAATCTACAATGCAATCTAACAATGTTTTGCAACAACCAAGATATAACACAATTGCTCAAACATGTGGGGTGGTGTAGGAGCACCATTAAGTAAATTTGATCCATCAAGGTTAATGAGGAGTAGGTTATAGCACTTTTGAAATTTTGTATTAAAATAAGGTCTTGAAGACTATTTTCTCATGTAATTAGTCATTTATGATGATGTCTAGGAGTTTAGAAGGTTAAGTTTGCAAAAAAATGCAAAATGTTGAAAAGTTGCCTTAAAAATTGTAAAGTTGCTAAAAATGCAAAAATTGCACAATTTAAGGAAATTCAACGGTCAAGCCTTTCAAAAGGAAGGTGGAAGAATTTGGAGAGTTAGTTTAGAATATAAACATGATAAATATGTTGTAAACAACTTGATGGGAGAGGATTCTTGAAGATTTGAATAAAAGACTCCCTGTTTTATCTCTGATTTTTTAGTTTTTCACTATTTTTTTCTTTATTTTGTGTTGTTGCAGTCCGTATAGGAGGAACTTGAGTGAAATTTCTTTTGCAATATCTTGGGGCATGTGTTAGACTTAGATTTTCCTCTGGTTTGAACCTCTAAAAAAAGGTGAGGTGTGAGTTTGATCAAGTTCTTTGATTGTAGGTATGTACCCTGTTCCAAGGGTTTTGAGAGTTTAAATGGAGGAATAGGTCATTCCACCTACTGTCTCCTGTTGTGCCTTAGTGGAATGACTTAGATAAACTTAGGAAATGTATGTTTAGAGTTGGGAGAAAGCAAGGGAGTTGGTATGTGGTTTTGGGCATGGTGCCTAAGTTGATTTCATAGTAAATTTGAGTGAAATTGGAGGCTACAGTCAAAAATATGATAATGGGTTGTTAGTGGAGGCCATTAAATGAACTTTTGAGCATATGTGAGTGGAATACAAGGTGTTGGAACAAATGGCAGAGTTTGGAGAGGTCAGGAAGCAAGATTTTCAATAAAACCCTAGAAAATAGCCTATAGATGAGGGTTTGTGGTTTTGGGTACTTGCAGGCTGTACAGTGGTAATCTAATTATGGAATTAGGGGTTTTGATGTGTGTATTGCTGCCCCAGTGAAGTTTTAGGTCTGTGATAGGTTTTGTGAGCCCTTGCTTTGGAAATTAGGGCTAATTTGCCCTTGTAGCAACAGTAAAGCCTCTGTTTGAGGGTTTTGTTACAAAGGAGTCCACTGAGAAATGGATGTATGGTGTGTAGGGAGATGAAAAGAAACTGATACAATAATTTATTTGTGGGTTTGTGGTGTTTTTGGAGAGTTAGATCCTGAAAGCGTTTTGGAAGGGCTACTAGGCTTATAGGCCTAAAAAGGTGTAAACTGAGGTAATAAGGTTACAAAGCTTGAGAAGTGGTTTGAACCTATTCTAGTTGTGTTTGTAAGTGCAAAATAACCCCCTACTTGCATTAAAGTGGTATTAGAGCGAGGAAGTAGTTCCTTGAAGAAGAAAGTTGCAGTTTATGATTCAAAGGTGAAGAGGCAAGAAAGGAAAGATGCCTCCAAAGGCCAGTGCAATGGAAAAAGAGATAAAAGAATTAAAAGAGTAGTTGGCATCGAAGGAAAGGCTCTATAAAGAGTCTCAAGAAGCTACCATAGCAAGGATAGTAGCTCTGGAGAAGAACCAGAGAAGAGGAATGGTGAATGGAGACCAGAGTGATAAGGAAGATGAAGGAGAAGAAGGAAATCCTCCAGTTCATATTAATGAAGATGATTTAGACCCTAATGAAAAGAGAATGCTCAAGATGTTGAACGTAGTAAGAGGTGACAACACTCCAAAGGTGAAGGTTGAAGTTCCAATGTACAGAGGTAAGATGGACAATAAAGAGGTTTTGGCTTAGATTGATGCCTTAGACAATTTCTTTGAGTTTGAAGACATTGAGGACAGTAAGAAGGTTAAATATGCAAAGACAAAATTGAAAGGTCCAACCCTCACATGGTGGAATTTTGTTCAAGAGGATAGAGTCAAGAAAGGTAAGTCCAAAATAAGTTCTCAGGATAGGATGGTAGCGAAAGTAAAAGCTCAATTTTTACCAGCAAACTATGCTATTCAAACTTTTATGAAATTGCAAGAGTTGAAGTAAAGGGAGATGGATGTGATGTCTTATACTTAAGAATTTCATAGATTGTGCATAAGAGCGAGTCATAATGAAGATGAAGTGGAAAGAGTAGCTAGGTATTTGAGTGGTCTAAGACTGAATAGAAGAGATGAAATTAGTTTGAATCCTCCTAAGATGGTAGAAGAATGTTTCCAAATGGTAGTGAGGGAAAAGGATATAATCAAAAGGAGACAAGAAAGGTAAGGAAGGGGCAAAGGTAACATGATAAAAGGAAGAGGCACAAGACAATCCAAAGAAGATCATAAAGATGTTGATAAAAGCAGAGAACAAACACTTGAATCAAGGGGAGGATGGAGAGGTGGAAGAAGAAGTTTTAGACAAAGAAGAGATTCAAATGAGTTTGCAGGCAGATGTTACAAATGTGATAAGCATGGTCATCCTTTTTACAAGTGTCCAAAGGAGTTTGGATCAACTTCAAGTGGAGGAGATAAGAAGAATGAAAGAAGAGCACAAATTGTCCAAGAGGAGGAGGCATAAAGTTCAAATTCAAACACTCTATGAGCAACTCCTAAAGTTGGTGAGATGTTGATGATGAAAAGGAAAAGTTTGAAGACCATAGAGGAGAAAGAGCAAATCTAAAGAAGAGCCTTGTTTAGGATAGCCTGTAGATGCAAAAATAAGGTATGCAAAGTAATAGTTGATTTAGGGTGCTCTAATAATTTTGTATCTAGTGAAATGGTGGATAAGTTGCATTTGGAAAGAGTGCCTAAGGAGAAGCCCTATAAAGTCTCATGGGTCAGTGATAATTAGTCTATGGTGGTGTGAACAAGCAGTAGTTGATTTTTAGATTGGTCAATATAGGGATAAAGTAGTTTGTGACATATTGCCAATGAATTGTTGCCATATATTGTTAGAAAGGGTTTGGCAGGTTGATAGGTCAATCATATACAATGGGAGGAAAAACACATACATAATTGAGAAGGATGGGAGGACATACATCTTGACTCCATTAGATGAAGAGGAAAAAGAGCACGATGAGATCATAATGATTAGGAAGAGGGAATATGTGAGTAAGAGTTAGGGATTAGTAGCCAATGCAAGTCACTATAGAGTGATGGTAGTAGATAAAGGAAAACAACAGAATGTGCAGCCAGTTGTGAAGGAGAATGTTTACATATGGAAGAAGAAAATGGATGGGAATGTATCTCATATTGAGATAGTGCAGAGTAAGTGTGCAAAACCTTTGGAAAGGAAAGAAGAGAATGACAGTGTTGATTGGGACAATTGAGTGCCTTGTAGCAGTAGGGAAACAAGTAAAAAGACTATATAAAGGTGTTGATACAAAACCTTGGGAGAATGGTAAGATAGTAGACAAGGAGATAAAGGCTTTGGGGGATGATAGGACAGTAAACAAGGCAAGGACAAGTCTGACAGAGTTAAGGAAGTCTAATGGTACTGTTGACAGTGAGAAAAAAATAGTTGGTATGAGTATTGGACAGTGGATGATGCATGGAGAGCAAGGTGAAGTGAAGGAATATGTTGAAGGTCAGAGTACAGATGTAGACAAAGGTGAAATGATAGTATTTGAATATGGTAAAGTTGGCAAATGCCCCACAATGTTGTGTGACACTAAGGAGCAATTTCTAGACATAGGTAAATTCAAGGATGCTAAGGGTAGTGAAGTTCAAGGACACAACCCTAATGAAGACAAGCATGGAGGATTGAAACATGAAGAATATAAAGGAGGACATGTTATACTAATCTTTCCAAGAAACTTGGAAAATCTTCAAGTTGGGGTGTATGGTGCAAGAGCACCATTAAGTAAATTTGGTCCATGAAGGTTAATGAGGAGTAGGTTATAGGACTTTTGAAATTTTGTATTAAAATAAGGTCTTGAAGACCGTTTTCTCATGTAATTAGTCATTTATGATGATGTCTATGAGTTTAGAAGGTTAAGTTTGCAAAAAAATGCAAAATGTTGAAAAGTTGCCTTAAAAATTGTAAAGTTGCTAAAAATGCAAAAATTGCACAATTTAAGGAAGTTCAACGGTCAAGCCTTTCAAAAGGAAGGTGGAAGAAGTTGGAGAGTTATTTTAGAATAGAAACATGATAAATATGTTGTAAACAACTCGATGAGAGAGGATTCTTGAAGATTTGAATAAAAGACTCCCTATTTTATCTCTGATTTTTTAGTTTTTCACTATTTTTTTTCTTTATTTTTTGTGTTGTAGTCCGTACAAGAGGAACTTAAGTGAAATTTCCTTTGCAATATCTTGGGGAATGTGTTAGCCTTAGATTTTCCTTTGGTTTGAGCCTCTAAACAAAGGCAAGGTGTGAGTTTGATCAAATTCTTCAATTGCAGGTTTGTACCTTGTTCCAAGGGTTTTGAGAGTTTAAATGGAGGAATAGGTCATTCCACCTATTGTCTCCTATTGTGCCTCAGTGGAATGACTTATATAAACTTAGGAAATGTATGTTTATAGTTGGGAGAGAGCAGGGGAGTCGGTATGTGGTTTTGGGCATGGTGCCTAAATTGATTTCATAGTAAATTTGAGTGAAATTGGAGGCTACAGTCAAGAATCTAATAATGGGTTGTTAGTGGAGGCCATTAAATGAATTTTTGAGCATATGTGAGTGGAATACAAGGTTTTGGAACAATTGGAAAAGTTTGGAGAGGTCAGGAAGTAAGGTTTTCAATAAAACCCTAGAAAATAGCCTATAGATGAGGGTTTATGGTTTTGGGTACTTGCAGGCCATACAGTGGTAATCTAATTGTGGGATTAGGGGTTTTGATATGTGTGTATTTATGCCCTAGTGAATTTTTAGGTCTGTGATAGTTTTTGTGAGCCCTTGCTTTGGAAATAGGGCTAATTTCCCCTTGTAGTAGTAGCAAAGCCTTCGTTTGAGGGTTTTGTTACAAAGGAGTCCACTGAGAAATGGATGTATTGTGTGTAGGGAGATGAAAATCAATTGATACATCAATTTATTTGTGGGCTTGTGGTGTTTTTGGAGAGTTGGAGCCTGAAAGCGTTTTGGAAGGGCTACTAGGCTTGTAGTCCTAAAAAGGTGTAAACTGAGGTAATAAGGTTACAAAGCTTGAGAAGTGGTTTGAACCTATTCTAGTTGTGTTTGTAAGTACAAAACAACCCCCTGCTTGCATCATGGGGGACCACAAATTGCTCCCACAACATTTCCATCACCTCAACATACTTTGCCTAGTGCTCCTTGTTCACCTTTTCATAATATAGTTGAAGATCTTAAGAAGACCCCTGCTAATATATCCATATGGCAACTTATTCAACTATCACCTACATACAAGTGCCTATTTCAAGAAATGTTACAAATAAAGTTGGAGGAGATCCAAGCTTCTATGAAATTGAATAATGTAACATCCTCTTTTCATCCCACACAAGTCACACAATCAGAAATCACATTCCCTAAACATGAATTGCCCTCACTTGAGACTCAAAACAAGAATGAAGCCTTGATGATAAAGGTGATCATTAATGAAACTGTAGTTAGGCGCACTCTCATAGACAATGGAGCTGAAATTAATGTCTATAGCATTGACCTCCTAAACAAAATTGGTGTGGACAAGAGACTTGTTCAACTTAATGATATTCATATTCGTGGATTTGACAATGTAAATAGGCAACCACTAGGGATGATCACATTACCTATTGAGTTCAGACCTGTAGTGTTTCCTACCCCTATAAATATCATTAGGGAAAACTTTAGTGGCAAATCTTCACCAATTGGCGAATAATTGAAATTGAGACCTCCAGAAATGGCGAATAGTACAAGTTAAAAAGGATGTTGAATTGCCAGATTTTTACAAAAAAATTATTTCGTCTTGATTAATTCGCCTATGCATTATTTTTTAAACGATGTGTCATTGGAACCAATTCACCAGTAGTTTATACTATAATTACAAATATTAATTATCTTCACCAATAATATTATATTACTACCATTAATTTTGGGGAAATATCGCCACAATAATAAATTACCATTTAATTTTAGGGATATTTTAGCTTTGAATAGGGCTTTTATTTATTGCCATCAAATCATCGATTATCATTTTAATCAGATGGTTGCAAGTTGATTATGCGACCTAATACGCGCGTGCCTTTTAAAAGGCACGTGCATATTAGGTCTCAAAATCAACCTACAACCATCTGATTAAAAAGCTAATCAATGGTAACAATTTAGCTTTTCATTTAGTCTTACTTTTAAAATGATATTTTTAAAAAATAATTAATCTGTGTATGCTCCAATGCATTTTCGATGGTGAATTTTGGCTCTGCCCACCTGACCCCCGCAAGGGGTGCTGCCCCTTGAGCCCGCCGGTGGCTACCTCCCCCAAGCCCCTACTTCAATATTACAAAAAACAAAAAAATATGGGGAAACTGCGCCGACCAACTATGCAAATTTTTAAAGGAGAGATTTGCCATTGTAATTAATCTTTTTAGTGATTATTCACTAGGATTCGCCACTATGATTATTATTTTCACCAATTATTCATTAAGATTCGCCAAGATTTTACAATTTTTTTTAATAATGTGTATAGATTTGCCAAGAAAATTAATAATTTTTTTCAAATAAAAGGAAAGATTCACCAGGATTTTACACCTTCACCGAGGGGGTTTCTTAAAGTTATCCCTGCACATCATGCAAGGACCCCTTTCATACAATCTTCTCCTAGGGAGACCATGGATTCATGCTATGAAAGGATTCCCCTCTACTCTCCACCGTATAATGAAATTTGAATACAACAACAAGATATACACGGTTGAAGTAGATGAACAAAGCTATGAATCACATGATCACAACACTTCCAACTCTCCTAATACTTTCATTCCAAAATCAAAAGTTGAACCTATACAAGTTGATGCTAATCCTTCGCCTATAATAAACCTCTTTAGTGATAATTGGGGGTCGTTAGATTTTATGCCTCTTTTCAATAAAGAATCCAAAATATCACCCTCAAAATCCAAAGAGTCATACAAATGATTCCTTTTCAAATACAAGTTCTATTGACGATTGGGATTTTACACCTTCCTTTATAGGAGAGTGCAAAATCTCACAATATAAACCAAAACAACCTTGTGTTTCATTCGCTCAACTTAGTTCTATAGCAATACCCCATGGTGGTGATGGGGGCTATATAACTCCCATCCCTCATGAAGGGATGTTGCGTAACTTTAAAAAGGATTTGTGTTCTCGTGAAGAAACCAATCCTTCTCAGAAGCATAGACCCTCTTCATCTGACTTGGAAGATTGTTATGGTATCAGATACAATCTTCCTACTTCACATGGATACAACAAACACACAAAGCAAATGGACATACCATACTCTTTCAAGAAAGATCTAGGTTTACCACCTTTATCTCCACTTTCATCTAAAGCCTTGTCATTTAATGTATGCATGACATCTTGCGCAACTAAAGGAACACCTTCTACTATTGATCAAGAGAGTATCTTGCCAAAACTCCTCCAGGATCGTTTGATATCTCTCCCTCCAAAAACTTGAAAGAAATTTTATTACAAACATTCATTTTATTCATATCATAGAATTCATGGTCATTTCACTAATGAATGTAAGGCTTTGAGTAGTAAAATTCAACATCTCAAGGAGTGTGGTGCTCTTCCTTGTATTGAAGCACCTAATTCCTCTAACTAATGCTCATTTTCATCCTATTTGGCTCACCCTTGTCTTGCACTAAGTGGGGCAAGGGGTTAGATAGCCTTGTCCTCATATGTCACTTGGCATTGTCTCTTTTGGCTAGTTGACCTCCTTTCATGTATATACACAAGCAAGCTTGGGATGTGGACAATATGCCTTAAGTTGGCTCACATGTGACATACTACCTTTTTCATGACGTAGCTTATCAAAAACATATGACTTGGCATAGGGCTTTTCGAATAAGCTCTCATGTCCTCTTTATTGTTCGCATTTATCCTTTGTTACTTTAAAGTAATTGCTCATAGCATGGTGTTAGCAATTTCTTTAAAGTGGGGGCATACATTGGCATTATTTTAGCATGATTTCATTTGCATTTTTCCTTTTCATGTTCCTTGATGTGATTTTCTTTCTTTATGTGATGTGTTTTTCCTCTTGGTGGTGTCTTTGGGTTTGACTTCCTCTGAGAGCATGATATTTTCTTGTCCTCTCTTGGAAACATTAGATACAATGTTCCCCAGGATGAGACCTTGCACTTGTCCTCTCTTGGAAACATTGGGTATTATGTTCCCCAAGATGAGACCTTGTATTTATCCTCTCTTGGAGATGTTAAGCATGATGTCCCCTAAGATTAATACCTTGCATGAACTAAGCAAAATCCCTTGAACATCTCTCTTTTTTGTTGCGTTTTCCTTTTGTCCTTATTAAATTCATGGAGGTATGGCTTTGATATGGACTCCCTAGGGCTCACCTAGTGAACACCTAGCTTTACTAGCCCGTGTGAGGGTGCATTTTTCTTTTGTCCTTATCATAGTCATGTGGTTATGACTTTGATATGGACCTCTTAGGGCTCACCTAGTGGACAACTAGCTCCCACTAGCCCTTGTGAGCGTGTGCTTTGTTTGCATAGTGGACAATACATTCCACTTGTAAACCTTTTTGAACAAGTAGCCTAGACCTGATCCACCGCGTTGGACAGGCAGTTGAACCTTGATCCATGGCATTTTCCTTTTTTTTCCTTTTTGTTTTCCTTTTTCTATCTTTGATGGTGTATGTTTGTGATCTAGTTATGGCTTCATATATCATCCACATGTGTGTTCCTTTGTGCTCATGTTGGTTTTCCATAAGATCTTAATCTTGGGGGCTTAATCATCCCTCTTGATCGTTGTCATCCTATCTTACTAACATTTGTACATTTAAACCCCTCTTGATTTTGTGGTTGGCTACTTTAGTGTGAGTTTGAAGCAAGTTCATCCTCTCACTAAAGTGGGGGCTAAATGTAGTGTATTAAAATGCATACCCTTGCATTTTCACACCTATTTGGGCCCGCCTTGCTTTATTTATCCCTATTTATGTCTTAATTGGTCCTATTTTGCATCCACAAGCCTAATAAACTATATATTTTTATGGAAAATCCTGAGAAACCTCAAAAGATAAATGATCATTTAATGTTTCTCTATATGTGTCCCTAATTTATGGACAGGGACTAAAACGCCACCTAGGGCGTCTTTGTCCTCCACGAGTCTTAGGACCCTGATTTTGAAACCACCTTAAAAAGGTTCCTTTTTGGAGTCTATGCCCAAGACTTGAGCCTTGGGACTAAGACGCCACCTAGGGCGTCTTAGTCCTCCTAGGCTTATTTTCAGGGTCCAATTTCAAATTTGGGTGAGATTTAGCCTCCTTTATTTAATGAATTCCTATGTTGGCTTGTTGTGGTGTAATTTTGGATATTAAGCATGAATAAGCATTAATGCAAGGTTCCTTCACTCATTTTCATATAACAGAATAACAAGAATTCAAGTATTCATTCCTAAGGCAACTTTATGCATTTAAGAGCATTTCATCAAGCATATCTCGGGTTTGGCACAAAACATGCTTTCTATGAGTAAACTGAATGATGTAGGAGTGCAAGTTGTTTTCTCGAGTGGAGGATGTAAGATGCTAAGGGGAGCTATGGTGCTAGCGAAGGGTGTTCATATTAGCACCTTATACAAGATGGATGCATGCATGGTTCAGTGAAATAGTTCTTCTGATACACCAAAGAAGAGACCTTTGGATTATTCATCCTCGCCATCAGATCTTGCAGAGAAGTTTGTTGCAACTACATTTGATGGTCGTGCATTTTGGGTACCTAAGGGTGCTCATTCCATGGAAATAAAGCTTCCTGCAGAGAAGACAATGTTATGGCACCAACGAGTTGTTCATCGATGAGAAGGGTCTTAGAGCCTTGAAAAATAAGAGCCTTGTTGAAGGACACTATGATTGTAATCTCGAGTTTGACTTCTGTGAACATTGTGTTTATGGAAACCAACATCGTGTTTCTCTTTACTCTAGTTCTCACAAGTCTTCGGGGTTTTGGACTATGTTCATACAGATGTGTTTGGTCTTGTGAATGCTCCTTCATTGTCAAAATTTGTATATTTTGTTTCTTTCATAGATGATTGTAGTAGAAAGACATTCGTTTATTTTCTCAGAAGTAAAATTGAAGTCTTTAGTCAGTTTAACGAGTTTAAAGCCTTGGTAGAAAATCAAACTAGTAGAAAGATTAAATGTTTGAGGATTGACAATGGCAATGGGTTTTGTTCGACAAAGTTCGACAAGTTTTGTAAAGAGCATAGGATTGAGAGACATAGGACAATTTCATACACCCCACATCAAAATGGAGTTGCAGAGAGGATGATGGAGAGGGCTAGGAGTATGTTGGGTGGTGCTGGACTTGACTAGAAGTTTTGGGCTGAAATGGTAGCCACTACATGTTATCTAATCAACATATCTCCTACATCGACGCTTCTTGAAAAGACATCCATGGAGGCGTGGTTTGGTAAAAAGCCTTCGTTTAGACATATCTGAGTATTTGGTTGTGAAGCTTTTGCTCATATTTCGATTGAGAAGAGGTCTAAATTGGAGAACAAGGCAATTAAGTGTATCTTCATCAGCTATGTTGTTGTTGTGAAGAGGTACAAGCTTTGAGATCCAAAGGTCCAAAAGGTTCTCTATAGAAGAAGTGTAATTTTCAGAGAGATGAAACCTTCCACTATTGAGTTGTAGCCAGAGGAGGAGAAACATAAGGAGGTAGTTCAGTTTCCACCTATAGATGATGAAAGGTGAAGTATGCACTCCTACTAGACCTGATGATTAGGAGAGCTTGAGCAGCTCAGAAAGTTCTAAAGAAGAAGAGGAACCTCAACCTCAACAATTTAGGAGGTCTACACATGTTAGGTGGCAACTGGAAAGGTTTGGTTATTCATTGTTGGATTCGAGTTGCATTTTTGTTTTGATTGCTAACACTAGTGAGTCGAGGATTGTTAGAGAGGTTATGGGTATGAGTGATGCAAATTCTTGGATGAAAGCAATGGATGAGGAGATGATTGTATTGAAGAAAAACAAGACTTGGGATTTGGTACCTTTGCTTGTTGGACGTAAACCTATTGGTTGTAAATGGGTGTTCAAGAAGAAGTGTGCTCTTAATGAGAGTGTTGAGAAGCATAAGACATAGTTGGTAGCTATAGGGTATTCTCAAGTGGAGGGAATTGACTATGGTGAAATATTCTCTCATGTTGTGAAGCTAACATCTATTCAGTTCTTGTTATTACTCGTAGCAGTGTATGATTTGGAAGTGAAACAGATGGAAGCATAAGAAACGATTGGTCTCTAAGGGGTATTCTCAGGTGGAGGGAATTGACTATGGTGAAATATTCTCTCCTATTGCAAAGCCGACATCTATCTGGTTCCTATTGTAGTGTAGTAAAATGCACACCCTTGCATTTTCACACTTCTTTGGGCCCACCTTGCTTTATTTATCCTTATTTGTCTTAATTGGTCCTATTTTGCATCCACAAGCCTAATAAACTATATATTTTTATGGAAAATCCTAACAAACCTCAAAAGATAAATGATCATTTAATGTTTCTTTCTCTATGTCCCTGATTTATGAACTGGGACTAAAACGCCACCTAGGGCGTCTTTGTCATCCATGGGTCTTGTGACCCTAATTTTGAAACCACCTTAAAAAGGTCCCTTTTTGGAGTTTGTGCCCCGAGACTTGAGCCTTGGGACTAAGATGCCACCTAGGGCGTCTTAATCCTCCTAGGCTTATTTTCTAGGTCTAATTTCAAATTTGGATGGGATTTAGCCTCCTTTATTTAATGAATTCATATGTTGGCTTGTTGTGGTGTAATTTCAAATATTAAGCATGAATAAGTATAAATACAAGGTTCCTTCACTCATTTTTCATATAACAAGATAACAAGCATTCAAGTATTCATTCCTAAGGCAAGTTTATGCATTCAAGAGCATTTCATCAAGCATTTGGAGCCATCATCAAGATTCAAGCATCATGTCAAGGGTTTAGTGCATTCATTCATGTTGGTGAGCCATGATTGTGGATGTAGCATTGAAGATCTATTTGTAACCATTGTTCACATCAAGATCCAAGATCTACATTCTTCATGGCCACTACATGGTAGATTGCATATTTTCTTCACTAGACATTATACAAGGTGATATCATTTACATATTTCATATTTCATGCTTCATTTCATCATTTGGTTTAATTACCTACAAGGGGTTTGACCAAGGACAATCCCCATTCACTAAAAATCAACAAGTTTTCCCTCTCTTGTGTGTTTGTATTTGCAGATCTAGGTTGAAGACTTGAAGATCGTTTAGAGTGCAAGATTGAAAAGTTGCAAAGTTGCGTTGTCAAAGTTGTCATCTTCACGGAAAATCACCTATAGGTCAGATCTGGAAGATTTAGGACCTCAAATCTTAGGAGAAGCAAGTGCAGACCTAGGAGCTCAGGACCACATTCAAAGATTCAAAAAATTAAAAATAGGACTAATATGCCAACTTGGGCATCTTAGTCCTCCAGAGGGTATTTTTTAGAGATTCTTCAGGATTCTATTTCGACATCTGAAGACTCCTTATTTGCCCTGAAAAATAGCAGCAGGACTAATACGCCATTATGGGCATCTTGGTTGTCCACAAAGCTTTTTTGTAGCATTTTTACATTTCTAGAATCCTCACAACATCTCCAAACTTCCCAGGTACACATGCCCTAACTTGGTGTAGCTTAATTTTATCATTTGCACTCATTATTTGGCTTATATTGCTAGGTTTTCTGAGTTGAAAGTTAAGTTGTCTTTTCCAAGCATTTGCTTGGTAGTGAACCCCCTTAAAGTTGAAAAAGAACCCAATCCTAGGTCCTTCCTAATTGTGAATTGACTCACCTTGTGAGGTTGTTAGTCAATCCAATTGGGACCCCTAGTACATTAATGAATGATTGAGTGGAAAAAGAGTGATATCTCTAAGAATATCCATTTTTCTTCTCATCGCATGTTATTTCTTGCAGTAGTGTATGATTTGGAAGTGGAACAGATGGATGTGAAGACAACATTCTTTCACGATGACTTGGAGGAAGAGATTTATGTCACAGCTAGAGCATTTCATTGTCAAAGGTAAAGAAAATATGGTTTGCAAATTGAAGAAGTCTTTATATGGTTTGAAATAGTCTCCTAGAATGTGGTACTAGAAGTTTGATACCTATATGTTGTCATTGTGATGTTTGAGATCTAAATTTTGTTGAACACCTAGAATATTGAAAGGGGGGGTGAATCAAATATTCTTTAAAACCACTTAAACATTTAAACATTCATTCCATATAGCATATTCAATTTGCAACAAGAAAGGAAATTATGAAAACAACCATTAAAGCACATAAAACATGAACACTAGATTTTTTATGTGGAAAACCCAAAATGGGAAAAACCACGGTGAGGATTAGCTCACAATATATTATAACCAGTTATAGTATATTACATAAGTGCTCACTGCAAGTGGACTCACTACCCACTAAAAGAAGAAAAGATAGAAGAGATTGTGGCACACAGCCAAGATTTGAACTGTTACAGTTGTATTTAACATGTGCATGAATTACAGTTTCGTTGAAGCTCAAAATACAGACTTTACACACTTCATATTGATTTGCACTAATACTCTGTTCTACGTTGCATTCACTTTATACTCACAATTCACATCAACTGCACATCACATTATATCTCTATCTTCAAAAACATTGAAAAATATCTTATATATATATATATATATATATATATATATATATATATATATATATATCTACTTTATCCACAAACACCTACAACATCAATTAGGTCGGCCTAATTAGATGTATCATACCAATTATACTTTGTCGGCTCAACATGCATACATACATGCTTTGCGCCAAGATCCAAAACTCATAACAAATCAAAATAGGTTAGCATGGACCCATAATAGCTCCCACATAATGAATCAATAATTATTCAAACTCTGCAATATACAAAACTTATTAGGTCGACACCAGTAATGACCAAATAATATAAATCACCAACTATACATCCAAAAACTGACATACGAACCTCCAAATTCTATGCCACTTGGAATACAGGCACCATTGACACCTGTCAACATTCCCACAAATCTGCAAAGCTAGATTCTAATCTATGGAGAAGTAAGGATTCACCAAAACATGTACACCAAACTGGAAACCTTTGCTAATGCTAGACCAAACTTCTATCACTCATAACTTCTTCACCAGAAGCCAAAACAATATGAAACTTTGGATATAAGCTTCTCTAACAACCAATAAAATTATATCAAAAGTGTTGAGCAAAATCTTACACAGTGGACCAATGTAGGCCCAATAATTGGATGTCCTGTACATAGAATTACCTGTATTGACACTTAGTCAATTTTCATATCAACTACCTTCATTGGATCAAAACTTCTTGCAAATTCCCATTGGATTACCATCTCAAAACATGTTCAAGTTGTACAAACTGATCTACATGATGGCCTTCATACCATAATGCAATGTTGACATCAATGACAACATTGTAATGCAATGCACTTATCCCTCATGCTCATGTTGCCATCAAATGCATCAATGACAAACTCCTTATTCATCCAACAATCTCCCCCTTTGTCATTGATGGCAACATGCCTTAACTAACTCCCAAAACTATTCTCCCCCTTTTTCATTGATGGCAACATGCCTTAACTAACTCCCAAAACTATTCTCCCCCTTTGACATCAAGGGAAAAGGGTGCAAAACATAAGCTCTCTTATAGAACTCCCCTTTATTGATATATACATATATACAAGTTGAATACTTAACTAACTCCCCTTAAGGGTGCAATCCAACAAAAAATTGTTCTAGAAATTTCCTTATACCATCCACATATGTACACAGAAGTCTGAAACAATAACTGAAATGCGTAGAAAGAATGAAATACATTCACCTGAAGGAAGCATTTGACTCTTGCAACTTTTCAAGATGGGCTTTCCATTCTTGCTTTCCTTCCTCCCAAATATTCTTGGCAATGCCAAGCATGTTGCTTTGGTTCTCCAACTCCATCAAGAGTTTTTCACCATCATCTGGAGTATTGGATATTGGGTTTAGCTTTGAAGTTTTTTCAACACTCAATAGGGCACTAGAAATAGGTATAAACTTGGCGTTCACCAAATCCTAAGATTACTAAATTGCAATATAATCTTTTCTTTATGAGATTGCAATTGGAAGTACTGCTCATAAAAGTTCTTAATTACGGACCTTGTGCTTCCATCCAAGTCTTTTTCCAGATCATAAGAACTATAAGCTTTGTCAATTTGGGACTTAATTGAGTCCATTTCATCTTTTATGCTCTTGGTAGACCCTGACCACTTCATACAAAACTAAAATAAAACTTTGGCTTCCGCCACACAAGTCTGTACACCTTTTAGATTTTCCTAAAATTTGTTGTGCAACAACACACTTCTCTATTACATCCATCAGTTTTCTATCATTTATCTTTTACTCTATTTCTTTCTCCAACTTCCCTTTCAACCCACTAGCATACTCCTTAAATGAATCAAGTAAAAAATTTAAATTTTCCATATCGGATAGAGAATTTTCAATGGTAACACCGAGTATGGCCTCCTACAAAACCTTTACAACCTCATCTATCATCTCACCATGCTTTTAATGAGTCTCAATGATTTCTTCTTGGGTAGATGCGTGAAAAACATCACCTAGTTGAAGCTTGTGAAGAGGAGATATATTATCCATGTTCACACGCCCCTGTTGCATTGGAAGTTGTAGTAACTAGGCAGACACTACATGTTAGAACTGTAATTGCATACTCAACAAATTCTTTAATGAATCTACAGAGGTGCCAAAAGATTCACCAGTAGTCTTTACATTTTCCTCTATAGCCTTCTCCTTCAAATCCTTTTCCTCATCACCAGTGATAAATGGTGTCTCTGCATCCTTCTTCTCTTCATTGCTAGGAGCATCTTCATCCTTTTGCTTATTACTCTTTTCAGGCACATCTTTACCAATATATTGTTCTTTGTTATTCAAAGGAATGATTGTCTCTGGTTGGCCTTGAGTGTTCTCAACATTTGTCTGAGATACCGAAGGATTTGTTTGATGATTTGTAGTAGTATCCTCCTTTGCAATGTCTTCTTTGGTAGCTCCTTCTTCAACATTTTCCTCTTTTTCAATTTCTTCCACTTATGGAAGACTTTCATCCACATTCTTTTCCACATGTTCTTCTACAACAGCATGCTCATGTTGAGCACCATCATGTTGTACTTCTTCAATGTTTACATCTGGAGCTAACATCTCAACATGCATTTCTTTTGTGCTCTCCAGAGTCATCCCCGATCTCTAAGCTAACTCTGCTACCTTCTCTATAGTCTCATTTCAAAGCCTTTCGTGATCATTTTGATCTCTGCTCATGAGGGTGGTCACCCTTTGCTTCGTTCAGAATTCTTTATTATACAATTTAGCCAATGTGGCTTTATTCTCTTTGGACAGAGATGTATTAATCTTTTCCAAAGCAAAAACTTTTATCTTTTCTACTTCCTCTATAGCCTCTTTCCTCCTTGCAAGTAGTACATTCCATAGATCTTTAGGCAATTGCTTCTCAATGTTTTGCATATTAACTTCAAAAACAACAATATATTTGACAGTTGCTTCTACAATGGTGGCTTTGTCCACCTCATCAGCATCAGTGTATAATTTAGTAGTCTCCTCTAACATTTTTTTCTTCACAATCCCACTAAATAGAGCATCCAACTTCATGGGACTATGAGTACTAATTGAAGCCTTTTTCTTCTTGTTTTTCTTATCTTTTGGTGTCTTTTTCTCTTTACCAAACATTGCATTCTTTTCTTGCATTTGCACTCTATATCCTTCTCTCTTTCTTGACCTCTACTTCACTATTTGTGTCAATGATATCAAACCTTTATTTCTTCACACTTGCTTCTCCTTGTGAAGCTTATGATTTTCTTTTTTGGATCAGGTTTAGTATCTTCTTCTTCTTCTTCTTCTTCTTATTCTTCATCTTACACATTTACTCCTATATATTTCTCCCTTGTGGCTTTTGTTTTTTCCTCCTTCTTGTAGGACCAATTTGTTGTGGTATCAAAGCAACCTTTTCCTTTTCAGACCTCTTTTGTTGTTTAACTGGAGAGGTCTTCTCCTTCACTGGAGTGCTTACAGGCTCTTTTCTCTTCTTCCCTGAGGTAGGTTTAGTCCTAGAGAACTTGGGGGAAACCGGAGGAGTGGTAGTTGTTCTACCAGATCTTCTGACACTTGATGATCCTCTTGGTGAGCCAAACTTATCCTTTACTTTCTCAACTTGCTCTTTGGTAAAGCCCCATTGCTTTTGCAAATTGTGCAGTTATCTTATCAACTGTCTTCTTTATTTGTGATTGCCTTTGCTCCATATGCACCTCCATTGACTTCTCCTCATAGGTTCCATACCTCTCTTGAGTGGTATCCCTAGGTTTGTTCAACATAAGATCAACCAAATAAACAACTTCATATCTCAGTTCTAGGATCCACACGGTCCTAGGTTCTACAACCTCCATTATGCAACAATCTTTGTTCACCATGAAAATTATGTCAATCTCGTATTTCTCTACAACATTTTTTGGAATTCTTTGTCTTGCCTTCATCTTCTCTTAGAAAGTTTTAAAGAACCCCTAGAGGGAATTCTTCTGTGCATCTGAGTCTCCCAACCTCTGGTAATTATCTTTGATCTACTAGGCTACAAATCTATCCTTTAGCCACACAATATTCTTTGTTCCAGGGATTTCTCTCAAAAAGCAGAATAGTAAACAAATATTTAAAGTTCCAAATTTGAAAGCTTACTTAGAGTCTTTTGTCTTCTGTAGGTTCTCCAAAAGTTGCAACCTCAATAGTTCACATAGATCAAATCAGCTCTCATCTCAACCATCTCATTTGCAGTATTAATGGCGGTTACAAATACAAAATTATATTTGTTAGAGAAATATAGTTTGTATCCTATCATCATTGAAGTTGCATACTTTATTGTTAGGTTCCTGATGTCCTTGATGGTCAAGGCTCTCCTGTCATAGTCTACACTCATTCTCTCCAGGACAACCTCATTCTTCACAAACTTAAGTATTGGAGTTGGTTCGGTTGAGAACAAACCAGTGACAACCCTAATAGCCTCTTTGTTTATCAGATGTGGAATATCCAACCAGAGGAACTTATCATGAATGCAGCTCAAGGTGTATCTCACCCACTCATCCACATAGAAAAAGAATGGAAACTTGGCCCAGAAGTCGAGTTTCTTCTCTACCAAAACCTCAAATTCTGATTTCAACTCGAAATCATCATTGGTGAGCTCTTTGTACCATACATCACTCAATCTTGTATGATTATATTCTTCTAATTTGACATGAATGTATGCCCTAACATCTTTCGTGTGTAAAACTCCATATGGGATGTGCAAAAATGCACCATCCGGATCATCTACCAATAATTTGTTGGGATGTCGTTTGAGTTTAGGGTGAGGACACTCTGTAACCTCTACCACTTGTGGTGTATACATATTTGTAGTAAATTGAAAGTGCTTTCAGAAACTTTGAGCAAATGAGAATTGCAAATACCTTTTAAAATGCTTTCTGGCTAGGGTTTTTCTCGCACCAAATCTCCATCACTTCAATCACTCCCTTCGCTCTTTGTCTGCTTTGCTTTTCTCAAATGCTCATTTGTAAATGATTTTTGATAAAGTGAAATCACTTATAAACCTTTTTGAAATTGACCTAATTTTGCATTGAATGTACAAATTGAAAAGTTGGTAAAAACCCTAATTGTATGCACAATCACCTTCAAATGCTTTGCAAACTTTCGCAACATTATGTTTTCCACTAGTTCTTTCTTTAGTAGGTCAAGAATATTGACCCACACCTCATATCCATGTGTTGAAGCATCAACACCATTTCTTTGGTAGGGGATAAAGAATCCTCTTTTAATGCTCCCCTAAGCCAAAGCTCTCTTATTTTCCAGAGGAAACATCTTCACCAGATGTTGGTACAAACTTAGCTTTAACCTTTGTCCCTTCCTTCTTTTTCCAAATTTTGTCCATCTCTTTCTTCATCTCTACTAGATCAACCTTTTTCATCAAATCATTCTTCTTTACTGGATTGTTCTTCTTCACATTTTGGCTTCTGCAAAACTTAGAGATATGCCCAAGTCTACTACAATTGTAACATATGACATTCTTTTGAATAGGTTTACCTCCATTCATTATAGATCTACATTGATTAGCTTTATGCCCAAATCCATTGCATGCATAACATAGCCATTAAAAGATTGAAACCTCATACCATTGTTATAGTCATTCATCATTTGACTTTTGCATTTATTAGCCTTATGACCAAATCTCTTACATGCAGAGCATTGACCGAGAAAAGATTGAACATTTTGATTCATTCTGCTTCTACATTCCATAGCCTTATGTCCAAATTTATTGCAAGAATAATAGAAACCATTAAAAGATGGATACCTTTGTGCATTTTTTTGTCTGATAGGTGGTCTTCTGACTTAATTATTATGATTCTCGATTTGCTTTCCATTGCTCTTCTTGTCTTTAGTCTTCTTTTTAGCCTAATTTGGGGTTTGATCTATCTTTGAGCTTTCTCCTATCTCAAACCCTAATCCACCTTTGTCTTTAGATCCTTTTTTATTTGCAATAATTTCATCAAGCTTTGTGGAACTCATCTTGAATTTTTCTTCATGACTCCTTGCTTTCTCCAAATCTAATCTTAGAGTCATAACTTCTTCAAGTTTTGAACATTCTTCAGATTTTCTTTTCATTTTTGCATTCAAACTTTCTTCAATTCTTTTTCCTTCTTCAACTTGCACTTTCAGACTGGTAACTGTCTCATTTGCTTGCTTCAACTACTCAATGACTTCCCTGTGTCTTTCTCTAAACTTCTTGATTTTCTCTCTCAATGACTTCCTTATGTCTTTCTCTGAACTTCTTGATTTTCTCTCTCATTTTTCTGATACATTCTTTTGCTTCTTTGACATTTTCCTTCAGATCTTTGTTCTCACTTTCAGTCCTTTGTAGATCTTCAAGGGCTACTCAGAGTTCTCCATTCATGTCAACCATGCACTCTTCTTCTATAAACCCAACAATAGGTATCTCTTTCGGAGGAGTAGGAAATCTTCTAACAACCATGTGTTCAACCTCCAAGATCTTCCCCAAGAAGTTAAGCTCCTTCCAAGGAACCAAGCTCTGATACCAATTGTTGAACACCTAGAATACTCTTTTAAACCACTTAAATATTCATTCCATATAGCAATTCAATTTGTAGCAGGAAAGGAAGTATGAAAGCAACCATTAAAGCACATAACACATGAGCATTAGATTTTTTACGTGGAAAACCAAAAATGGGAAAAACCACGGTGAGGATTAGCTCACAATATATTATAACTAGTTATAGTGTATTACAGAAGTGCTCACTGTAGGTGGACTCATTGTCCAAGTGGACTCACTGCCCACTGAAAGAAGAAAAGATAGAAGAGATTGTGGCACACAACCAAGATTTTAACTATTATAGTTGCAACTAACATATGCATGAATTACAGTTTCGTTGAAGCTCAAAATACAGTCTTTACACACTTCATACTGATTTGTGTTGCATTCGCTTTATACTCGCATAATTCACATCAACTGCACATCACATTACATCTCTATCTTCAAAAACACCGAAAAAGATCTTACATATATATCTTATTTATCTACAAACACCTACAACATCAATTAGGTTGGCCTAATTAGATGTATCATACCAATTATACCTTGTTGGCTCAACATACATAAATACACGTTTCGTGCCAAGATCCAAAACACATAACAAATCAAAATAGGTCAACATGGACCCATAATAGCTCCCACATAACGAATCAATAATTATTCAAACTCTGCAATATACAAAACTTATTAGGTCAACACTAGTAATGACCACTTAAACATTTAAACATTCATTCCATATAGCATATTCTATTTGCAGCAAGAAAGGAAATTATGAAAACAACCATTAAAGCACATAACACATGAACACTAGATTTTTATGCAGAAAACCCAAAATGGGAAAAACCACGATGAGGATTAGCTCACAATATATTATAACCAATTATAGTATATTACATAAGTGCTCACTGTAGGTGGACTCACTACTCACTAAAAAAAGAAAAGATAGAAAGAGATTGTGGCACACAACCAAGATTTGAACTATTACAGTTGCATTTAACATATGCATGAATTACAGTTCCGTTGAAGCTCAAAATAAGGATTTTACTCACTTCATATTGATTTGCACTAATACTCTACTCTACACTACATTTGTTTTATACTCACACAATTCACATCAACTACACATCACATTACATCTCTATCTTCTGTAGAACCCCAATCCTAGACCTACATGAACATAAGAAACAAACACAATATTAGATCAAATGCAAGTGAGAATCAAGATTCTCCATGGAATTCATTTGCAATGCTCAAATAGGAAAGAAAATGAGGAAAATGAACTAAGAAAGCAATGAAATCCTATTTTAAGTTGTAAACTCTCAATCCCACAAGGGAATTGGTGCCAATTTGATGTGGAAATTGGCCCTTTCCCAACTCCTTTGCAAGCTTGATGATCTTTGATGAAGATTGATGATGATTTGATGAAATTCTTGCATAACCTAGCTATGAAATGGAGATTTGGATGAAAAGCTATGATAACTTGGATGAACTTGCATAAAATGATAACTTTGCCTCAAGCTCCTCCTCTCCAAATGAGCATAATGATTTTACATTGATTGTGGCTCCCCCAAACAAATAGAGAAGGTCTCTATTTATAGATATGAAGGATTGAAGAATGTAAGATATGGAGGATGTGGGACAAAAGATAAGCCAATGATAAAGCGCCACTTGTCATCATGCTAATGGACAAAGGTTGAGCACATTTTGGAGAATGTGCAAAGAGGGGGGAGATTCAAATTCAAAAGATGGCTTGAAGGATGAGGTGAAAGGTGAATTTAATGTCACTTGGCTCAAGAAAAGGACATGTAAGAGATTTTAAATGCTTTGTTGGATGTACAAACCCTTTTGGAGGGATTTTTCAAATTTAGGGAATATTCCAAACATTGATGCCTTTTTAAAAGTAATTGAGGATTTAATAATTCAAAAAAAATGATTTATTGAGCAAGTGGCAAAAGCTAGAGGATTTGATGGATTAAGACTAAGATTAATCAAGATTTGATTAATTTATGTTAAATTTATGATCAGATTAACATGCACAGAAATTAATTCAAAAATTCAACACAAAGACACAGCAAATACCCTGGGAAAACCCTCCAACCTGAGGGAGAAAAACCCAGCCAATATATCTCTTATATATTGATTTAATAAGAGCAGAAATCTGCTTACAACTCAGGCACAACACAATGCCAATTTGATACAATGAATAAGAGCACCTCTCTTAGATGCAGATACAAATGAATATGATTCTCCTTGTAATCGATCTGCTGTTACAGAAGAATGATCTGTTGCTCAGACCTAAACTCGGCCTTCTACAAGATATCAATCTGCACTTGATGACAAATTTGCACTTCTCTATAGAATGCGAACTTCCTTTGATGTCGACTTGCTGCTACAGGGAGACAAATTTCTGCTAGGTGCGAACTATCTTCAAAAAATAAACTTGTCCAAATGAATGAATCTCATCATGTATATATACACACGCCAAGAGAAAGACGTGACTCTTCATGCCACCAAGTCGGCCCAAAAAGAGACAAGGAGACGTGTCTCTTAAATTAACTTCAAGTCGGCCTTAGAGAGAAATCGTATCCCAAGAAGAATGAAGTCGGCTCCATGATAAGCTTCGCACCTCTTCATTAATAAATATATAAATCAAAGTATGTGTCTTCATTTAATCGCATATAATAATAATTAAATAGATGAAGTCTATATTTAATTATTATCCTCATAATATGTATATGCTGGAAGAATACGACTGCAGCTGTATTAAACATCAACACTCCCTCTCAGCTAGGGAGGATACTTCCAGCTGCACAAGGCAAGTCACCTCAACGTGATACCTATCACTATGGCTACAACCATGAGTGAACAAGAAGAATATCACCTCATCGTGATATTAGATATCGTCTCAACACGATATCCACCATAATGGCTACAACCATACTATGGTGAAAAGAAGAATATCACCTCAACGTGATATCAGATATCGCCTCAACACGATATCAACCATAATGGCTACAACCATACTATGGTGAAAAGAAGAATATCACCTCAACGTGATATCAGATATCGCCTCAACACGATATCAACCATAATGGCTACAACCATACTATGGTAAGTACAAGTGTTCATCACTTGCGTGATGTTGTCACCTCAACGTGACTTTCACCATGGCTCTCCCACACAAGTACAAGATATGTCATGGAGTCCACACATGACATCCACCATGACTCTCCAAGGGCACCTCAAATCTCAAAGAGAAATGCATTAACACCTCGAAGAGAATAGCTATGCAGATAGCTTCATCTGTTTAATGAATGACATAGGCTCCACTGATTGTCCAAACAATGGAGCTTATCTTCACCCATGAATATACTCTCTCAGAGGAAAGGATATCATAGCAGGAAGAATATCTCAATCCATCCACCTATCTCAATATGCTTTGCTGCAACAAGAGAAATCTTCAAGCACTTGGAAGATTGCCTGCAACACTTGCCTCAGAGCCACCTCAGATACCAAGATAGTCCTCCTCAAATTACTCTAGAATAGGTTTGCGGAGCTACCAATGGCAAATCTAGCAGTCTTGAGCAATTCTGATCTCAGCAACTAAAGAAATCCAAGGGTTTGGCACCTAGCCTTTCAATACAACAATCTTCATTCTTCTCAGTGAGTTACAAAACTCCCTCTTGATCCTCTTCAGAGATTGCAAAGAAGACTTGGAAGTGAACTCATGGAACACATGAGATGCCTGATCACTAAGCAATCTCTCAGCTTCAGTGAACTGCAAGCATTTTAGAGAGAGATTACTAACAGTTTATAATTACCCAAAGAAATGGCTGGAATCATACGAAGTGGTTATAATGAATACCACATGAATTGAAATATATCAAGGAATCAAACTTAATTGACTGGAGCAAATTCCTTGAATGCATTATGCAGCCACATGCAGAGCTGGGTGCTCTACTGCCTCGGCTGCCTCAATGCAAGGCCTTCATTTTGATCCACAGATCAGGAATAAGCCATCTTAACATTTTGGATCTCCTTTGCTGCAACAAGATTATCATCTTCTTCAGGCTTTGCAGGCTCCCTCTAATCTTCAAGCACTTGCATCAACCTTCTGACCTCTTCGACAAGATTGCCTGCAACACTTGCCTCAGAGCACACCTCAGATACTGTAGAGAGTTCAAGATAGTCCTCCTTGACCTCTTCCCAAATTACTCTATTCTGAATAGGTTTGCGGAGCTACCAATGGCAAATCTAGAAGACAGTCTTGAGCAATTCTGATCTCAGCAACTAAAGAAATCCTCTAAGGGTTTGGCACCTAGCCTTTCAATACAACAATCTTCACTTCTTCTCAGTGAGTTACAAAACTCCCTCTTGATCCTTGCTTCAGAGATTGCAAAGAAGACTTTTGGAAGTGAACTCCCTCTGGCCACCAGCTCAGTCCCATGGCTGCTTGAACATTTCTTTGGTTGGCATGACTTCCTCACAAGATGCCTCAAGCTTTTCATCACTAAGCAATCTCTCATCACCTTCTTGCTCCTAGAACAGTGAACTGCAAGCATTTTAGAGAGAGATTACTAACAGTTTATAATTACCCAAAGAAATAACAAGGCTGGAATCATACGAAGTTTACTATCTCAGGTTATAATATGAATACATAGGAATTTATGAACAATATTGAAACATGAATAAGTAAATCAACCTACAAAAGAAATATATCAAGGAATCAAAATGAAGGAATAAAGAAACTTATCTTTATTGAATTTTGATATAACTCTTTTCTTTCAACTTTTACTCCTCTCAACAAAAGACAATTTGAACAACTGCAAATTCCTTGAATGCATTATGCAATTAGCGAGTAGAACCAACTCTCTCCAAGAGTCAAGGCTCTAATCACAGTTCATACATTAGAGAATGATATCGATGTGATCAACCTATCACAACAAAAATGCAATTCTCTTTTCCATCTCAATGTCACACTCAGAGATCTACATAATTAGCATGAAACAATAATTTCAAAGGATCTTTATGCTAGAGAATACAATTCAAGAGAAACCACTATCTCTCTTTAATTACAAGATCCAATTAAAAGATATAACTTAACAAACAAAGAATACTTATCTCTTTAAATATTCTAAAGGATGCAAGATGCGCTGCTCTTGAGCACAGATCAGCACACAACCTTTACGGCTTGAACACAGGCCCATGACTTAGAATAGAAATTCCCTAGAATCCTTCTGAGGAGAAAACTTATTCATATCCGCAAATGAAGCATGCTGATTAGGCCTGGTTGGGCAATCCTTTGCATAGTGACCAAACTCGTCACAGCGAAAGCATTGGACTTTGGAGAGGTCCCACTTCTTCTTGAATGCAGGAGCACCATCTGACCCCTTATCTCTATTCCTCTTAAAATATCTTTTCTTTCCTCCCTTTCCTTCCTTCTTCGAGGATTGAGCAGAAAGAACATGAATGTCTTCATTTGTAGAGCTTCGACCAATACCTCTCGCAGCCAACCTAGACTCCTCTTGAATGCAGTCCGCCCTCAAACGATCAAACTTGGGAAGTTTCGATCTCGCGCTAATTCCTTGAATGAAAGACTCCCAAGATGAGGGAAGACCATTGAGGGCAAGCATGGTCAAATCCTTGTCATCAACAAAATGACCAATGGTAGAGAGCTGATCTCTCAATTCGGAAATCTTCATGAAGTAAACGATGATAGATTCTCCTTCTGCCATCTTCACATGATGGAGTTGTTGCTTCAATGCAAGAGCTCGACTTGTGTTGTTGATTTCGTACATCTCTTCCAAAGACTTGAACATCTCCCTTGCAGTCTTCATCTTAGAGATGATAGGGACAATGTGATCCTTTACGGAATCAACCAGCATCTTCTTTGCCTTGATATCTTTCTTTTTCCATTGAACTTTCACTTCCTCATCTGCAGGCTCCGAAACTTTGCTCTCCACGAACTTAGACAATTCACTTTCTTCCAAAGAGAGCATAATTCTGAACCTCCATGAAGTATAGTTTGACGCTCCCTCAAGTCTATCTTCGATTTTCAATCCGTTCACCATTTTGAATGAAGTAGAGATCAACCAAGAATTAGAACGAAGAGAAGAGAGTACCGCTGTATAGACAAATCTGATCATGATCTACTCAAACCCGCTCTGATACCATGTTAAATTTATGATCAGATTAACATGCACAGAAATTGATTCAAAGATTCAACACAAAGACACAGCAAATACCCTGGGAAAACCCTCCAACCTGAGGGAGAAAAACCCAGCCAATATATCTCTTATATATTGATTTAATAAGAGCAGAAATCTGCTTACAACTCAGGCACAACACAATGCCAATTTGATACAATGAATAAGAGCACCTCTCTTAGATGCAGATACAAATGAATATGATTCTCCTTGTAATCGATCTGCTGTTACAGAAGAATGATCTGTTGCTCAGACCTAAACTCGGCCTTCTACAAGATATCAATCTGCACTTGATATCGATCACTTGATGACAAATTAGCACTTCTCTATAGAATGCGAACTTCCTTTGATGTCGACTTGCTGCTACAGGGAGACAAATTTCTGCTAGGTGCGAACTATCTTCAAAAAATAAACTTGTGCAAATGAATGAATCTCATCATGTATATATACACACGCCAAGAGAAAGACGTGACTCTTCATGCCACCAAGTCGGCCCAAAAAGAGACAAGGAGACGTGTCTCTTAAATTAACTTCAAGTCGGCCTTAGAGAGAAATCGTATCCCAAGAAGAATGAAGTCGGCTCCATGATAAGCTTCACACCTCTTCATTAATAAATATATAAATCAAAGTATGTGTCTTCATTTAATCGCATATAATAATAATTAAATAGATGAAGTCTATATTTAATTATTATCCTCATAATATGTATATGCTGGAAGAATACGACTGCAGCTGTATTAAACATCAACAATTTAAAGGAGATTAGATTTAGATTTTTGGATTTAAATAAATCAAAATGAGAGGAATAATGATTTTAGACTTAATTAAATAAGATTTGATTTATTAATTAAAGAGGATGGTGTTAGCTTTAAATCAAATAAAGATAAATTTATTTAATTTAAATGAGATGACCTTAGAGATTAATTAAATAAAATGAATTATTTAATTAAAAGAGGGACTATAGGATTAATTAAACAAAGTGATTTATTTAATTAATATGAGATGATTTAATTAAAAGATGGAATATGACGAATTGGTGTTAGTAAATTAGGATCAAGTGTATAGGTTCAATTAGTACATTTTATGTGTACATCTTCAAAAAGATTGAAAAAGATCTTACATATATATCTATTTTATCCACAAACACCTACAACATCAATTAGGTTGGCCTAATTAGATGTATCATACCAATTATACCTTGTCAGCTCAACATACATACATACACGCTTTGCGCCAAGATCCAAAACTCATAACAAATTAAAATAGGTCAGCATGGACCCATAATATCTCTCACATAACGAATCAATACTTATTCAAACTCCGTAATATACAAAACTTATTAGGTCGACACTGGTAATGACCAAATAATAGAATTCGCCAACTATACATCCAAAAATTGACACACAGACCTCCAAATTCTATGCCACTTGGAATATAGGTGCCATGGACACCCGTCGACATTCCTACAAATCTGCAAAGCCAAATTCCAATCCACAGAGAAGTGTTGATTCACCAAAACACGTACACCGAACTGGAAACCTCTGCTAATGCCAAATCGAACTTCTATCACTCATAACTTCTTCACCAGTAAAATATTAATGGATAATGGTTTATCTTCCATAGTTGGTCAAGCATCAACCTCCCAACCATCTCAAGATACTAAAGTTGTTGGAACAATAGTTAAGACAACTATGTTATAGCCAAATTAGACTACTGGTAAGGGTAACAAGGCACAAGAACAGCCACAGATTGTCCAATCAACAAAGTTGGACCTTGTTGTTCTAAGGGTTTCATCTAACATTAGTCAACCTCCTTTCAATATAGTTTATCAAATTAATAAGGCTAACTTGAACGTCAATGTCGACAGGAAAGAGCAACAGTGCAGACATCGTCGAGCAAATCCTATCGCATATTGCCACAAAGAGCTTGTAAACCTTAAGATTAAAAAGATACCATGTAGAGTAGGGGTAGGATAGATGGGTCACATCCCATCTCGTAGATATATGTATAGGGAAAGATGTGAATAATAATGTAAGAGAGAGGTATGTAGTGTTGGGCATTGTTTGGCATTGATGTCAAAGAGACTATCTTGGCGCTTTATTGATATAGGTTGAGTGAGTTGCTTGTTGCTTGAGTTACTTGAAGGTATCACAAGTTACTTGTTTGGTGTTGATGCTTCATGATAAGTTGTCTATCGAGTTGTCCAAGACATAAATATGTTCACTTGGTGTCTTGGTGGTGTGAGTTTGTCTTCATGTTTCAAGACCATCTTTATCATGCTTGCTTTCATGCTTGTCTTGCATATGTTATCATGCAAAGGGTTTGATGACAAAGAATATTACATGGTATCATCCTAGGGGTGTTCATTTAAAGGTTTGAGTCAATCAGATGTTTTTCAAAAGTATTTTCTAAAACCCTAAGGACCTATGGTTTAGAGTTCTTGGCCATTCTTAACATAAGATTTTCATGTCTTATATTTTGAAGGTGGTCTACTATTGAAAGGTGCTTTTCATGTCATATATTTTGAAGGTGGTCTACTATTGAAAGGTTCTTATTTAAGACTTATTTGATCGGCCTATCTTATTATTACTTCATTTCCTTTAACAATTGCAATGATGGCTTTGATGAACCCATGTCTTTTGGCTAACAACTCATTTTCAGCGTTGGAACAACAATAATCATGGTTTTGATAGTTAAGAACAGCTTTCCCAACGGTCTACAAACATAACATGGGTAGAAGACATAAAGAAATGCATTTAGAAGTGGTTAATGTGTGTGAAATGTGAGTTTATGTGGGCATTCTTTGAATATGATATGAGAGAAAAATGCAGTGTGAAGAAAGAAATGTGTGGAGTTTTGCATTTGTAGAGATAGTGAAGGTTATTGTTTAAATTTTGCTTGTGTTGAGTTTGTTTTGTTACCTAAAAAATAAAGATGGAAGTTTAAGAGTAGGCTTTATGTTTCATTAATGATTTTACAAAGGGAGCATGAGTAACAGTGATATACACATCATTATATCATTGTGATTCATATACTATGCACTGTCATAAAGCAGACATAATGAAAGTATGTGTCAACAAATGCTCTATATTCATGGAGCTTTGTTTCCTCTGCACAATTAGTATGGGTGTTAGTTCTTTATGAGAGAATATCTAGTACTATGATACATTGAGAGGAAGAATGAAATAACAGTTAATGATGGTTTTGTTTTGTCAATATGGTTGTCGTTGTGTGGGTATAAACAAAGTGAGAGTCCATTGATAGAGTTACAAAATTACAGTTGATTTTGATTTGAAAATGAAGAGATATAGTTGCAAAGTTTGTTGAGTTGCAAATACATGTTATGAATATATGGAGTTATAGTGGTTTTGACTCGAATATGCAGAGATATGTGTAATGCAAATGTAGAGATAGAATTCATTGTGTTGCAAACATAGAGTAATGAAATGTATTAAGGCAGGAAGGTGCCATGAGCTTTAGTGAAATAGAGAGACCCTTTGTCTTTTACTCTTTATCTTGATGATTTGTAAATGTCAGTGAGACATCATTTTTCCAATGAGGCATACTTGTAACCAGTGAGGTTCCTTTTCTAGTGAGGCATATTGTGTAGCCAGTGAGGCATATTGTGTAGCTAGTGAGGCTTTGTAATCAATGGGATTTTATTAAGCCAATGAGGCAATTTTTCCCAAGTGGTTTTTTATCCCTATGAGGGTTTTCCACTCATAAATCTTTGAGTTATGGTGTTGTGGTTCATATGGTTTTTCATGTCACATGCAATTTTGTCTTGTTGTTTCAGTTATGTACTTTGCAACATTTGAACTTTCATGTTATTCAAGTATCTGCTCTTGGCTATCATATTTGAATACATTTTAGTAATTGAACATCCAATTATAACAAAGAAACAATGTGTTATGGGAAGCAATTGAATTGGTTTTGACTATTAAAACACTCATTCATCCCCCCCCCTCTCAATGTTTTCATACTCCAACATGTAGAAGCATGTATATGAAAGTGTATGTAAGAAGATATATGTATAAAAGGATATTTAAAAAGAGGAGAGAGATGTACTGAGTATTTGGGAAGATATATGAATATACTCATTTGATATGATTAATATAATGATTATCAAAATTCTATTTGTATGATGTTATTTGTCATTCTATGAATATATAATTAATCAGTTAATGCTTTATCTGAATCAAACCATTATTGCCTTTATATGACTGAGTCTGGTGTATAAACTACAACACTCAGAAAGTACTTGGGGCTCATAACCCTAGTCTGTGTTTCCCCAGTTTCTTGCTAACATTAGTTCTATTGTTGGGACCCTAGTTAGGTCATATAAATGATAATAATACTCAAAATTTTAAAATTTTAAATCTAACATGGGAAAAGAAAAGAAAACCAAGGAAGATATGAAAACCTATGAAAGTATCCTCTTGGTTCTTACCCTGTGAGAGGGGGCTAGGCACCAAGGGGATGGATAATGGAAAGGGGTGATATTTTGAAAGGGATCCTCAAGAAATGTGACCAACAATAAAATATATCAAATAGCTACCATGGGAAATGATAAAGGGCTAATGTAATCCCAAATCAATCACACCCATGAAAAAATGAGATAAGAAAAAAACAAGAGAGATTAGAAAACAAATTGAATTAGTGAGAAAAGTGAACATGACAAGCCCAAATGGAGAAGAGAGTAAACAAAACCAAATCATTGAGAGAGAAGAAAGACACCATAAAAGAATGGAAATTATGGAGAAGATGAGAAGTGAGCACGCCAATGAGGGTGCTACCAAGGGAAATAAAAACATAATAGAGAAGAAGAATGAAAGACCCCGAAGAAATCAAAATTATGTTGGAAAAAAGTAGGACAACTTATAACCAGTTTAAAGAGGAACATTGATGACTATGGAGAATCTAGAAGATTACTATTAGGACCATGCAACAATACTAAGACAACACTGCCACCGCAACCCTCTAAAAGTCTAACAATCATACCAGATCTATCAAACCTAACCATTAACTTGGATGATAGATTTATTGAATTTTTGAAAACTTTGAAGAATGCTCTATCTATTCAAGTAGAATATTTAGAAGAATTAGTCAATATAAGTATAAGGAAATTGAAGGAAGAATAAATAAGGAAAAGTAAAGAGAACAAATTGAATGTGGGAAAATAATTATGTTTACAAAAAAATAAAATGTCACTAAAAAATAATAAATTGAAAAGGTATCTTGAAGAGTCACAATCCCCCATCTGGGATCCATCCTGTAAGCCATATAAGAGTAGAAGAATTTTGAAAGAAGAGATAACATAGAGTAAAGAAACAAGAGAGAAAGAAGGAAAAGAAGTAAAGTGGGAAGAGATACTTGGCAAGGAATACTTTGATATAAAGTTAGTAAGAGATAAGGGTAGAGAGTAGAAACCCTATACTGTTAGGAAAATAAAGAAAGAAAAGGAAGAAAGGCATAGTCCATAAATTCAAAATTTTAAAGTAGGAAGAAGTAAAAACAATATGGAATCCTCAATCAAGATCCCAATGTTTGGAAGAGATACAATAGAAGATGTGGAATATATATTTCTTTTAGAATCTCTATGGGAAAGATAGGACATTGATGAGGACAAACCAAAGTTAGTAGACTTTGTATCATCACTAAGGAAAGAAGTACTACAATGGTACAAAAAGACTTACTTGAAACATGGGAAAAGGTGGAATGAAGTAAAACAAGACTTCTTGCAAAAATTTCAACACTCCAGATATCCCTACAAAGAGTGTTAGAAAAATGAGGGACTTGATACAAGGAGAGGAAGAATCAGTGAAGGCATATGACAAAAGATTTAAGGAAGTCTACCACAAATTGGAGGAACCCCTAATTGAGTGACAAAAGATTGAATGGTTCATCTCCAGACTATAGAAGGGTATAAGAGTAGCTTTGGATGGAAGGATATTCAATACTTATATAGACTTGATCACAATGGCATATCGCATAGAATCTCAAACATGACGCAGAGCTCAAAAAGATTATATCAAAGAGAACCTTGAGAAATTGCAATTATCAGTAGAGCAACTAACTATACAAAATGTAATTTTGGCAAGAGGAGAAGCAAAGAAAAGTAAAGGAATTTTGTGCATATATTGTTCAAGGGAAGGTCGCCTCTGGAATGATTTTCTTAAATCCCAAGGAGAAAGAACTGCAACAACACTACATGTAGAATTAAAAATAGTACCGACCAAAACAAATACATTATATTATGGAACTTGCAAAGAATGGGATATTCACCTTATTGAATATTGACCTGCAAACCAATTTTAAATCTGAAATGGCATATATTAAGGGACTTGTTGAAGGCCCTATATATGATGCAAGTTACAAAAAACCAGCTTGGAGAGATAGCAAAAGTGCTTGTGCATTATAGGATAATTCACTACCAGATTACAAGGGAGACAAAAGGTAGTCAAACTATAGAGGAGGAAGAGGACATAGTAGAAACGACTACCAAAGAAGTGATGCTCCATGTTATAATTGTGGAAAGATAGGCCATTATGCTACAGAGTGTTGGGAAAAAAAGAAAAGGAAATGTCCATTTTGCAGAGATGATTCTCATGATATATTTAGATGTGATAAAGCACATCAATATTATCATAATACAACACACTCTAGAAGTGATGACTTGCAAAACCATAAAGGAGCCAAAGTAATCAGAAGGATACCACTGCAAGGAGTTAAAATTTGTCAAAGAATGGATATTTGGTCATTTGATACATCAAATGAAGACTATTTTAGTGAAGAACAACTAGTACAAAGTAAGAAAAAGAAGAAATCCTGAGCAAAGAAAAATAAGGTTACAATGTTGACTAGACAAGGAATTGAAACCGACAAGAATAGAGAAAGGGAAATTGAAGAACTTAGTGAAGAATCAGATCCAGAAGAAGAGGAATATAATTACTTTTGGCCAAGAAAACAACAACATAATAATATAGTAGACAAAGAAAAACAACAAATTATACAACAACAAAAGGATGACATAGCCTATATTTTAGAGGAAGAAGTTATGATTATGAAGAATTTAGCCTCTCTAACCTAGAAAAATGACCTCCTAGTAAAATTAAAACAACTAGGAAAATATTGGAACAAATAGAAATAGCAACAAGTCCATCAACTCGTAGAAAATGAGAACTAGAAGAATGACCCTCTTTTAATCACCACACCTTAATAACACTAAGGTCAAACATGTGATGGTAGATCTTGGTGTGGACCTAAACATTATTTCAACAACCACTTGGGAGAGGTTAGGTAGACACAAGCCAATTAGAACACCAATGAACATTAGTTTGGTAGATGGCTCTAACATGGAAACTTTAGGTACATGGAAAAATGTGGAAATAAACATCAAAGAAATAAAACAAATTGTTGATTTTGAGATAGTTGAGATGAAGGAACCATTTAACACTTTTAGTGCATTACTAGGATTGAGATGGTTTGTCAATTCTAATGGGATAGTGAACTTAAGAAAGGAAGGGATATCTTTGGTGGATGACAATAAGATAGTCCTTATCCCACTGGGAGAAAGAGAAGATAGAACATATGTAGAATAAATTGAACAAGATAGAGAGGGGGAAGATCTAAGAAATCTCTATTCTATCGTAGAAGAAGACCCCAATAGCTCCAAAGAAATTGAACTCAATAATGATAATGATGGCACTGATAGTGAATAAGTTCTAGATGCATGAATGCAAGGAGAATAGGAATTAACTTCCCGAAAGGTATATGGGTTCCAGAGAGCATTTATGGTACACAAAAAACCAATTAGACCTCCACAAACTATCACAAACACAAGAAAGACACCACAAATGGACAAAACCATCAAACACTAATCCAACATCCTACAAACTTATCCAAACATACAAAATCAAAGGACTCAATACATTAGAAACCAGTAACCTCTAGAAAACAATAAGGCTATCTAAGGTATAAACATGGGACTATTAAAGAAATAAAACATAGAAGGACCAATCATAACAAGAAAATTATAACTTTAATAGTTAGGTTTCACTATCCACAAATAATGGGTAGGCCTGAGATTGAATGTCAATTTCCTCGACCTAACTCTAAAAAGATAAAATAAGGGATCAGAGAAGAATATTATATAAACAAACTAACCAAGCTCAAATAAAGTTAGAACAAAATGTACTATATCCTTTTCATACACCAAAGATAGGAAATAACTCACCGAGGAAAAAGAGTCGTAGGAAAATAACAGGTAGAAAAATGCGGAAAGATAAGAAAATAGCTATACCATTTATCACCCTCACCTCACAAGCAAATTATAAATACATCGTTCATTCCCCTATTCTCACTCATGTTCATTTCACTTTGGCTAAAATCTCATGCATTTAGGCTACTCCATGTTAAACCCCAAGTAAACTATCAATCCATTGCAAAACCCAACTTATAAAAATGGTTGCACCCACCCTTGTCAACATCTCTTACAAGCCTAGTAAAAATATAAAATATTCTTTTACAAAGCAAAAGAGACTGATCTAGTAGGAGAATTCTCAAAGGTACATGTAGATGTCATCTACATATAAGACATGTGAATTTATATTCATGCACCCCTCGTGGAAATTGATCATACTAAGTTTGAATTCTTGAGGCACACCCTACTGCAATTGGGTACACACCAATATTTATCGCAATGCAAAAAAATCTCAGAGAAGCAACTAGATTTTTGGAAAGAGTTCTAGACTTCACGACATAGGAATATTGGGTCCAGATCTTATTAATTTGGTTCCATGATGAATACCTCTACTTGGACTGGCCCTACAGAATCACCAAAGATGTCATTAAAGTCGTAACAGGCCTATGGGCACAAGGAGACGTTTTTCCAAAGAAGGGCGTCAAGAATGTGAAAGTCACATAGCTAATTAGAGTGGCATAAGATGGTCGAAGCCTTAATGTCACCAAAATAACAAATCTGGTGGTCAAGTATGCCACCATGGGCATCACTTACAAGGTATACTACACAATCGGGAAGAATATGTTAATCGCCATCGCAATTCATGCAGCCTATCAAATGGTCATAGAGGAGAAAGACATTGACTTATGTGAGGTCTTGTGGTAGGAGCTCTTAGATAAAATACAAAAGATAAAATAATCTCACTACCAATTTATGTATGGATCAGTATTAATCTACCTTACTTTCTACTTCATGCAACAACTCTCGATCTTTGTGGGAAAGAATTGGGACTCCACTCAATAGGTTGTGGCCCAAATTCGAGAGCATGTAAAGCATTTCCAAGATGCCACCTCCTAAACTGTAACCTACTGGGGTTTTTTCAAATCCCTACAATAGAAACTACATGCTATGGAGTGCATCTCTTATGAGGTGGTATGCCAGTACATCACAAACATCATCTTCCTAGTCGTAAAGACTATACATTCATGAAAGAAATTGAGCCTAAAACATCTTAAAAACCCCAACTCTTGTATGAAGTAATAGATTTAGAGATCCACAATTATGCCTCGACACTCTTCAACATTCCCAGGGACCCACAAGCAAATAAGTTTACAACCTACCAGGAGTATATGGATAATTTGGCTAAAAAGAAGTAAAAACAACACCTAGAGAAGAATCAAGAGAAATTGCATAAGTGGGGTCTACCAAAACAAGAAATAGAGGAACAACATACATCCACTCCTTGGAGGTCCGAAAGGCTTCACATCAAAACTCCCCCTACAGAACCTTCACAAGGTGAGAGTAGCAGACCAAGGAAGAGAAGACTCACTACAACACCTCTTTGGAAAGAAAATTTAGAAGAGGGAGCCACAAAGGCTCTCCTAAAATGAGTGTGGAGAAGAAACCAAAATGGAGAAAGGAGAAGGCACACAAAGATGTCTCTCTAAAAATAGTGCATATAGAGGAGGAGAAAGCAATATCAGAAGACACCTCTCTCCTGAAGGATACAATTATCCCTAAGATTTCACCACTAGTTGATGAAGATCGATTATACAATGGTATATTCCGTAAAGAGGGGTTGTATATGACTCTCCAAAAATATCCCAACATGGCAATACCAAATCAATTAATAATAGAAAGGGAAATAATAAAATACATGGTAGTATCCAACATATCGCTGGAGGACCTAATGGATCAATTCGCAAACTCCCTAACCACCACACTCAAAAGGAGAAGAGAGAAAGAAACTAAGGAAGAGAAGGAATTAAAAAAATTAGCTATTGGGGAATTGGCTACTACAATTACACCTTCGCAAAAGCAAAGAATAGTAGAAACTCAAACCAAAGAGCTCTCATCTAAGCAAAGATTATAAAAACAAATTATAGAAATCGTAAATCACCCAAGCAATCCAAAAGAAGATAAAGGAGGCTACATAATCCTATCAAAACCTACACAAGGAAGAAGCAAAATATAAAGTAGCCACTTCAGAGAAAGAACAATTTTCTCCTCCTCTGTAACATCTTCTATGTAGTCCATCAAGGAATTTTTGGCAAGACAGAAGAAACTCTAACTAGTGGAATCTTTGCAATTGCTCCAAATTTCGCTAGTAGGCTCACAAGTGGATATTGGGATCATTTCACCCCTACACAAATTCTAATTAGGGAAAATCTTACAACAAATAGCAAGAGAAGAAATACTAAAAATCCTTGTGGAAAACTCAAACCAGATGGAGGAGATAGTAAAATACATTGAAAGAAAGTTCCCACACCTCTAAGGGGACTCATCCCAACCCTTGGCTAGTTAGTTGATAATTTTGGTAGACAAGATGACCAAGGATGCTCAATTACAAAAGAAAACAACTATAGACAAAATACTAGAAGGAAAAAATGGATGTGGAAAGGAATAAATGTGCTACCGCACACTCTACCTTAGAATCCCAAATCAACACCCTAAAGAACATGGAAGGAGACCTCAATTCCTTTTACCAATTTTGTCTATAATGGCTAATACTAACAACTTTGGTTAAGGCTCAAATAGACCAACAGAATTCCATATACTTTAGAGAGCCACAACATATGACACCCTTCATGAGACAAATGGCCAATCTAGGGTACAGAGAGAAGCACTTCATGCTCAATTCCAATAGTTAAAGGATCAAAGGGACAAGAGCCAAAAAAAATTCTAACAACAAAGGGAAGTATTAATTTTAAGGCTCACACATATCATAGGAGTTCTCCAAGAAGCTCAACAGTTAGCAAAAAAGATGAAAATTCCCCAAACACTTCTAGAGGTAGAGAAGCTACTATTGTAGATCCAAGTGCAGACCCAACAACTACATTTAGCCAAAACACAATTGGAGAATACTTCTCTCAAACTCAAGGAGATATATCAGTATATTATTCTAGTATAGTGGAATTGACTTGAGGACAACTCAACATTTTAAAAAGGGGACGATGTTGGTAGGAAAGAGCAACATTACAGACATCACCAAGTAAATCCTACTGCATCTTGTCGCAAAGAGCTTGCGGACCTTAAGATTGAAAATATACCATCTAGAGTAGGGGTAAGATAGATGGGTCACGTCCCATCTTGTAGATATATGTATAGAGAAAGATATGAATAATAGTGTAAGAGAGAGGTATGTAGAAGCATGCATATGAAATTGTATGTAAGAAGATATATGTATAAAAGGCTATATGTAATAAGAGGAGAGATGTACATAGTATTGGGGAAGATATATGAATGTACTCCTTCGGTATGATTAATATGATTATTACCAAAATTCTATCTATATGATGTTATTTGTCATTCTATGAATATACAATTAATTAGTTAATCCTTTGTTCGAATCAAACCATTATTGCCTTTATATGATTGAGTTCAAGGCATAAACTACAACACTCACAAAGTACTTGGGGCTCAGAACTCTAGTTTGTGTTTCCCTAATTTTCTTGCTAACAATTACCATGTGGGATCTTGTCCACCCCATCTCAAAGGGATATGTTGCAAAAGGCTTTGGAAGGGTTCAAGGAGCTCAATAATATCCCCAAAAAATGAGCTACTCCACAGACCAGGCTAGTACAACACAAGGAAGAAGGGAATTCCAATCAAATTAGTAAGCCACCTTCCTTCTATTTATCCTTAATTATTGGAAACCATATAGTGTATAATTGTATGATAGATTTAGGGGCTAGCAACTCTATTATACCAAAAAAGATAGTTGATATGCTTGGAGTTAAGTATGATCCATGACTAAGGGAGTTGTGCAATTGGATAGTACTATTGTCAAGATAATGGGGTCATCAAAGATTTAAAATTGACCTTGTAAGGATGCCCTGGCTATACTATGTTGCAAGACATTTTAGTCATATATCTCCCTACCTTCTTTGCCATATATTTTCCAGAGAGTTCACTGCTAAGATAGGAAGATACTTATCTTTTGATTGGTCCCATATGTTATTTAGGACCAAGTATGGTACCAAAGTGACCATCAAAGTTGAGTCTGTTACAAAACATCACATTGAACCCTACACTCCTAGCCCCATAAATATGAATTGCACATTGCATGATCAATGAGATGAGTGTTATGTTCGTGAGCCGAATACTCTTTTGGAGGAGGTTCCTAATTGTTTCCTAGATAAATGAGGCAATGCATTTTAGTTTGACCCGCTCATTGAAGCAAAAGAGACTGGTCTTGGAACCTATTACATTCATGAAGAAAATACTCCTATCCTTAATCTCATGAAAACTCAAGAGGATCTAGAGGGATTGTGGTAGCTATTTTTTGATGGTTCTAGGTATTACTTCTCTTTCAAACTTCAATTTAGTTGCACTAACAATGTGGTTGAGTGTGAAGCCCTAATCCAAGGTCTCCAACTTGCACAGAAAAGGAAGATCAAATTGTTGCAAGCCTTTGGATATAGTGAATTGGTTATCGACCAAATAAGAACTTAGAGTATAACAAAGAATAACCTACTCAAATCCTATAAACACAAAGTTTGAGATTTGATTGAGCATTTTGAGGGTTTTGACATCCAAACTATCCCCAAAAGTCAAAAAAAATAGGATGACATACTTGCAGCAATTTATTCCCAATTTGATATACTAGCACATATTTCAAACAAAAGGGGATAGCATATCAAGCTTGTTGTAAGGCCCATTATCCCAGACAACTAGGTAAATTGGAAGGTCTCTAAAAGAGATCAAAAAATTATCAATTTCCTTCAAGAGGAGGTATAATTTTTTGGAAAAAAATAGTCTAAGCTACAAGACCAATAGAAAGATGAGATCATGCAGCTAAACAACAAGTTACCAAAGGGTCTCATCACCCTAGAGGGTATCTTTAATTCACATGACCAGCTAAAGTAGAAGAAGATATGAACCTAGCTACAAGAAAGGGTGATTAGAAGTTGGTTACCATTGTAGATGGGAGATCTTTAAACTTGGGAAAGGTATGCTCTATAGTTGAACATGAAATATTTACTAAGCTTTGCAATAATAATAGTGATGTCGTTGCATGGACTTATGAAGACTTAAAGGGTTTTGACCCAAGACTCACCCAACATACTATTGAACTAAATCTTGATATAAAACCTGTGATACAAAATCAAAGGCCTATAAATCGCAAAAATGAGCCCCTAATGAGGAAGGAATTAACCAAACTCAGAAGCTAATATCATCTTTCCTATCAAACATTCTTCGTGGGTTGCCAACCTTGTCCTTGTAAGGGAAAAGAATGGGGAAATAAGACTTTGTGTGGATTGAAGGAGACCTTAATAGGGCCTTCTTAAAATATCACTACCCTCTTTCCTCCATGGAGCAAATTCTACAAAAGGTTAGTGGTTCAGAAAGATTTTCTTTCTTGAATGGCTACTTAGGCTACAATCATATTCTAGTCCAAGAGTCTTATCAACATAAGATGATGTTCACTACCAAATGGGGAACTTATGTGTATTGCAAGATGTCTTTTGGGTTAACTAATGTTGGTGCCACCTTTCAACGAGCTATGGATATGGCATTTCAAGGTATTTTAAAAAAATTGTGTTGGTCTACTTAGACAACATAATAGTTTTCTAAAAATGTGCAAGTGATCACTTTAATCACCTTGAACAGGTTTTCCAAAAATGTAGGGAGTATGGTATTTCCCTAAACCCAAGCAAGTGTGTATTTGCCATTGACCAAGGAAAATTACTTGGGCGCATTGTTTTCAAGGATGGTTTAGCCATTGACCTAGAAATAGTGGATTACATCCTATCCATTCCACTCCCCAACCACAAGAAAGGGTTACAAAGTTTCTTAGGGATAATTAATTTTGTGAGGAGACTCATCCCTAACCTCGCTACTTTTGTAAAGCCTCTCACCTCTATACTGAAGAAGAATATGATTTTCAATTGGGCCGGGGAAGGTGGAGACAACTTTGAAACTATCAAAAAATAAATTGCTTAGGCTCCCACCCTTGTCAACCCCAATTATGACAAGGATTTCATCTTGAACACTTTCGAAGGAGAATGAAGTATATCAGTTGTCTTGACACAACTAAATAATAAAAATAAGAGTAGCCTTTTACATTTTTTAGTGAAGGGCTAAAAGATTATGAGATCTAATATAACTATGTTGAAAAACAAGTCCTTGTTGTAAAGACCCAATTAATTTTAACCCAAACACCACTATAATTTATTTTGTGTTCAATGTGTTCATTCATACATATACTCGGGAACTTCTATCCTTATGGGATAAGTATATGTCAATATGGAATGTTAATTGAATCATTTGTTCGTACGGAACATGAATTCACTTCATCTATTCATATGAAATAGGAATACATATATTCATAAATTGGAATATGCATCCACCTAATGAGGTAGGCATCTATCATATGATAGGTATGTGCTCTAGCTAGAGTCTTAGACCCATCGGGATCATCTGGATCCTGAGTCACTTCCTTGATGACCACACTACCTGTTGGGAGTGTACCGAGGTCACCGCCCTCAAGGGTATGTAAATCATAATTCTAGGCTTGAAACCCACCTCAAATTTGGCCTAATGCCTCAAGGAATCAAGCAATCCGTACGGGATTCTTCCGAGTACAATTGATTTTAATTTTAGTTGATTATCCCTTTGAAAGATTTAGATGATCTCGCTTGCCCTAAAACCCCACTCCCGAACACCTAAGTACTGGGAGCATCCTTCGTTTCCTAGATTGCCTACATACGCTACTTCCAAATGAGATCAAGGCATAAAATATGTAGTTCTGATCTCTAGACTATGTTTTATGTGAACTATTATAAAAAATTGGGTATGCAACCCTTTCTAGGGTTCTCATTCCCCCAAATAATTCCTCTGCGGTTGCTACCCATGAAGGGAAGCATAAATAAAAAATGGTTGACTTGACCATTGGTTGTTTACCTAATAGCATTCATCTAACCCATTTCCTATTAATATTCATCACCCTTGACCCATTTGACAATTTTTGTAATTAACATACATTGATAAAAAAAAAAAACTTCAAATCTGAATTACGTTGCACCATGGAAAATTCCTACTTTGGGTTTTCTAGGTTGTCACTAGCGGATTTGATTCATTTCATTATTATCTTGTTAGGTTATTGTCCCAAAGGGGATTTCCCTCCCTTTGGATTTAATTAACCAATGTTCCTTATTTCTCTCTGATGATTTATAGGGACGATGTCATAGACTTTGTTATTGTAGATGTGTTAGGTTGTAGTATCTCAAGCGCGATGGCATTACCCGTAAATGTGAGCCAAAGGCACCGTTAATACCAAATACTGCTAGTTTTGTTTTCCTTCTTTGATTAGTTTTTCAAAGCTATATCTGACATACTTAAATCTTAATAATGAAAAGAAAACTCATAATGCATTGTAACTTTAACAATATTCATTACGAAATCTGAACCCACGATGATTAAATGAATCAACGAGCATTGGTCAAGAACTTATAATAAGTTCTAATCTTAATAATTAAGTATCATAGACATTGAAGGAATTATTTAACCAATTATTTAGTAGCTAAACCATATCCACTCATAAAAGTAATCCCATGCAACATAAATTAAGCAAGTACTTAAATTAAATGCATGCATCATTTTAGAAAATTTCATAGCATATATTGTTCCCTACTTCCCTTATCAAGTTTATACAAGGAATCACTTTTTAATATCTTCAAGAATTGTTGCATTGCTTATTGTCTTATCTTTTCAAAATTATCCCTATTGTCTAGACAGTTTATGTAGCAATATGAAATGAAAATTTTCATGACTATATTATGAAATGTAATAAAATATCTATTCAACACTAACTAGGGCTATTCGATGAAGTTCTTATGTTATCTATTTCTTGTAGAAGATTACTTCTAGGTAAGAAGAGATTTCATTTCATCTATATTTGAAATTGAAGAGCCTAGACCAAATATGTGTTAATAGAAGATTTACTAGAATCGAAAAAAAAAGAACTTGTATGCTTCAATATAGCCAACCAAGGAGTAATATTAATAAATATCTTATGTGCAAGTGTTTTTCTTTGATAATATTTCTTAAATGAATTAGATCATATATATATATATATATCAAATCAACATACAATTATCATGAAATAAGAGTTAGAGGGTGGTTTATAAGTTGTGTGAATAGTGATCTTTCATAAGTTGGACTGAAATTTAGTTTTAAATAATATATAGTTATTCATTTTCTATATGTAATCATAATAAATTACATAATACATATAGTTACATATGGTGTTTACTGCAACCATAATATTTCTTAGAGCAAAATTTGGACGCTTAAACTAGGCTTCTTATTAATGCATGATTCGGTCGACAAAATACAAGGTTGATTCTTTATCATTGAAGTCACTATTTAAATAAATGAAGAAGATCAATTGTATAGATTAGTATTACATTGTATGCAGGTGTAAATCGACTTAGCTAAAAATCCAATAGTGATTAAAATCTGCTAAATGAAAACATAAGAACGGATCCAGCGAATGATATCATCTTGATTGGGACGATTCAGTGAATGATGTCATCTTGATTGGGATGTTTCATCTATAAGGTTATTGTTGTATACTTAATATCCATCTATATGGCTTGTGGAACTATATCACAATTAGCAATTTAGAAATCAGAACTCTTCAATTTTTTTACCAATGACATTTCATAATCTGGTGAGTTGCCTATGACTGATTTTCTCTAGACGGTTTTGTTGCTATCTATTATATTATTTTGTGGTGTTAACAAGTTGAGGAGTTAGAATATAAATTGGAGGGTTGTGACTATTCTACCAGAAGTGTGGAAGACCTCATGATGAATATATACCTATATATAGAGAGAGAGTGTGTGTTCTTTTAGAAGAGTGGCATAGATCTGCTAGATATACTGCAACTATTCAAAGATGCAACGTTTCTCATGCATAACTACTTCATCCCAAATTCATTAGGTGGGGAGGGAAAGATGGAACATAGTCCCTTGCTTATCTGGTATCTTGCATGCCTTCCATCCAATACAAGATTCAAATACTTTGATAAATCATTTCTCTTTGTCTATAAAACTAACTTAAAATGTCTTGGTATTGTATGACACTATCTCTATCGACCTAACTTGTAAAATCTGGATAATCTATTGCTTTCTATCTACCAACTTGACTTGCAAATTCTAAATAATGCATTAATCTTTGTCTATCAAGTTGACTTGTAGTCTACGGATATTATATTGTTGTCCATCTATCAACCTAACTTACAAAATTTGAATAACCACCTATTCTTTGTCTATTGAATGATCTATTCTCGTAGGTTGTGGCAAATAATTTATATTAGCTAGCACAGAGTTTATTGTTGGTTTAAGACTTACATCTGAAATGAATGCACAGCTAAATTTAACGGAATGCTTAGTATGATAAAATAAAAATTAGATGCCATCGACACCTCATACAAAATCATTTCAAAAAGAATGCTTGAATCCTACCTATTGCGCTAATTCCTGGTTGGGGGTCTGAGGTAAGGAAGCACCTAGATACCCACATCCACCTCCTGCACAAATCTACAAATTAACACTCCTCTAGAATCCCCTTCAAGACACCGAATACATAGAACATGGTAATTGGAGTGATGCCCAAAACGTAGGCCCATACATTCAATTTATAGATAGAAATGCATTAAATTCATTTCAATTGTAGTTTGCAAATTAGCTTTGCAATTTATTGAGGGCATTTGAAATGTAACCCATGTGAATAATATGGGGGGGTGAGAATTCGACGTTGGGCGGTAGAATGTTGATCTTGGTCAACAGGTAAGCACATGCTATGTATGGCACCTTCAATTTGATGGTGAATTTATTTGACTTCAACTCTTGATCTCAAGTTTTGTTAGGTTTAAATTTAATGATTACTGACTCATAATCTGATTGACAAGGACTTAGGAAACGTGGGTAAGTACTTTTCAGTTTTTTCATGAGTATCAAATTCTTAACATGCATTCAATGTATTCACCTTTAAATATTAAAGTCTATCAAAATGTGCAGTAAAAGTTGGGGAAGAGAAGGAGTCGTGACATTCTCTCTCCCTTATTTGTGCATCGTCTCAATGCATATATTCAATAAGTTTGATATAGTAAAGAGATAGTACTTTAAAACAAGAAATAAACATAGTATCTAAATAGTGTTTAAAATAAGAATGGAAAAGATTGTTGTAGTTCAATTGTATCTTCCCAAGTAGCATTCTCTTTATCATGTTGATCCCATTGTACTTTACTTTGGTCAACCACCCTGTTGCACAATTGGTACTGACATCTCTCCAACATTCGATATGGCTCTATTGTTATTTTCTCAGGCTCTTGGACCCATAATGCATTCCAATTCAAAATATGTTTCTCATTAGGTACATACTTCTTAAGAAGAGATATATGGAAAACATCATGGATAAGACTTAGTTGGGGAGGTAGGGCCAATTTGTAGGCAACCATATTTATCTTTTCTAGGATTTCAAAAGGTCTCACATAACGGGGTGCCAACTTTTCCTTCTTACCAAAACTTATAGAGCTTTTATATGGCATGAACCTTAAGAAAACTTTTTCACTCACTATAAATTCCCTTTGTGTTCTTTTCTTATCTGCATAACTCTTTTGTATGTTTTTTGCTTCCTTTAACCTCTGTCTAATTGGCCTAATCTGATTTTCCATTTCCTTCAACATATCTAGTCCAATTACCACTCTATCCTCAAGATTGTCCCAACTCAAAGGTGTGTTACAAGCCCTTCCATATAGTGCTTCAAATGGAGTCATCCCTAGGGAGGCTTGAAATGAGTTATTGTAGGAAAATTCTATTAGTGGAAGATATTCTTCCCACTTAGATTGTTGGTCCATACAGTACATTCGCAGAAGGTCTTCCACAATCTTATTTGTCCTTTAAGTTTGGCCATATGTTTCAAGGTGATATGTTGTACTAAAATTTAATTGTGTTCCTAAAGTCGATTGAAGAGTTTTCCAAAACCTTGAAGTGAACCTAGCATCCCTATCGAATATGATCTTTTTTTGGAACTCCATCTAATCTAAAAATTTCCTTCACAAAATGTTTAGCCAAAGTTGGGGCATCATTTGTTATGTTTCCTACTATGAAGTGAGCAACCTTGGTAATTTTGTCAATTACCACCATTATTTTGTTATGCCTGTAAGGTGTCGTAGGCAATTCTTGTATGAAATCCATACTAATGACCTGCCACTTATGATGTGGTATATCATGGGGGTATAATAATCTTGCAGGATGACTATGCTCTACCTTCAACCTTTGACATTCAAGACATTTAGCTACATAAAGTACTATGTCCTTCTTCATGGATCCCATAAATATAGTTTCTTAAGGTTTGAATAGAGTTTGTTTTCCCGTGGATGTCTTGAATAAGAGGTATTGTGGGCTTCACTTAAAACCAATTCTCTCAAATCTTTAGAGTTTGGGACATATATCCTATTATTATATCAAAGCAACTTATCACCATCTAGAGAGTAGCCCTTCACTCTAGGATCAATTGGATCACATTCTAAAGTTGATATAATTTGCTTATACCATAAATCTTCTTTTTGCTCATTTAACACTTTTTCTCTAAAAGTGGTTTTAAATATCATAATATTCATCAAGTGCCTCCTTATACTCAATGCATCCACAACCCTATTTTCCTTTCCTTTGATATATTTTATCTCAAAATCATATTCACTTAGGAATTCTAACCATCTTCTTTTTCTAGCATTCAAGTGGGGTTGTGTGAAAATATATTTGAGTCCTTGATGATCAATCTTTAACTCAAATGATTTTCCTAAGAGAAAATGTTTCCATTTTTGAAGAGCATGAACAATGGTTGCTAGTTCCAAATCATAAGTTTACTTCACGAGTTTTCAATTTCCTTGACTCATAAGCTACCACACCTTCATTCTAGATGAGTACCCCTCCTAGACCCTCAATGGAAGCATCTATCACAACTAGGAAGTGTCAATTTGGATCTGGAACCTTTAAGATTGGTGTTGTAGTTAATTTTTCCTTCAAAATTTGGAAAGCCTTATCACACTGTTCAGTCCACAAGAATTTCTTACCCTTCCTCTGTAATGAAGTGATTGGATTTGCAATTTTTGAAAAACCTTCTACAAATCTCCTATAATAACCTGCAAACCCCATAAAACTTCTTACCTTTGACACATTTTTGGGAATTGGCCATCCTTCTATGGCCTTTACCTTATCTGGATCTACTGCAATACTATCTTATGAAATTATGTGACCTAAGTAATGGACTTTCCTTTCAAAGAATGCACATTTTGATAATTTCCCATATAGCTTATGTTCTCTCAACCTTTTTAAAACTAACTAAAGGTGTGCTAGGTGTTCTTCCCCTTCTTTGGAATAAATTGAGATATCATCTAAGAAGACCAAGAAAAATTTATCCAATTAATCATGGAACACACTATTCATTAAGTTCATAAAGGCAACTAGAGCATTAGTCACACCAAAGAGTGCAACTGTAAACTCATAATGTATGTACCTTGTTCTGAAGGTTGTTTTGGGGATATATTCCTCCTTTATCCTGAGTTGATAATACCCTGATCGAAGATCTATCTTAGAAAACATAGTTACTCCTTTCATTTTTTCAAAAATGTCCTCAATGCATGGTAAAGGGTACCTATTCTTTATTGTGACTTTGTTCAACATTCTATAATCAATACATAGCCTTAGGGTTCCATATTTCTTTTTAACAAACAAAACTGGTGCTTGGTGTAGGTGCACCTTGTTCATTGAATACCTTCAAAAGGAAAAATTGTAAAATTTGAGTTTACAAATGTAAAACAATGTAAAAGGGTCATGTGAGGTCACATTTAATGTATTTAAAGTCACAAATAAGTCTCTAGGAGGTGAGTCAAGTTAGTTTGCAAAAAAAGCTAAAAGTTGTCAATTATTTAAAAATGCAAAAAAAAAGAAAAAAGAAAAAAAACAAGAATATGAAGTCAAGTGGAAAGATAGAAGGTTTTTTTGATTGGGAAATGAAGAGGCAGTTGCATAACTATTGTAAAATCTCTATAAAGCATGTAAAGGATGAGAAGAAGGCAGATTTTGTATCTTGGATCAAATTTAGTAAATAAACCACTCTGTTTCTACAAATAACTGTGTTTTCTCTCATTTACCAATGCTTGTACAGACTGTACAGTAGTCTAATAGTCATATATTTGTGTTGTTTTAATAGGACAGACAGTTAACAATCCATTGGAATAGTTTTGAAGAGGTTTTATCAAATTCAGTGGGTTTAAATACAAGAATACAGTGGTTTGCTTGTAAACCCTTAACCAAGGGTTTGAGAGTCATTTAAAGGGTCAATCCACCATCCCACCGATATAGGGTTAGTTGGTTGGTGGGATGGGTTGAATAAGGTTTATTTATTGTGTCTAGTCTGTGTGTGGTTGTGCAGATGCAGGAAGGTGGAAAAGACCAAGATTTAGTTGTTGCCCTATAGAAAATATAGAGTTTTCTATGGAAATGGATGGTTACAAGTCAACACTTGATGAAAGTGCATTCAAGGAGGCTAGGAGATAGTTCTTAAAGCATATGCAGACATAAAAAAAAACATGATTGGAGCAGTGGTAGGTTGGCAAGAGGCTTGGAAAGTGGGTTTCCAATAAACCCCTATTTTTTTAGGTCTTCAATGGCATACAATGAGGGTTTTATTATTTGAAGCAATATTAAACCTTTCTATCTCCAAAAGCCGATGAATTGAAAGTTTTATGATCTAACTTAATGTTTTTTAGGGTTATTATATGATTCCAAGTTGGTTCATTGGTGGTTGCTTTGTATTTTTGACATAATTGGTGTGATTTGTCAACAGACAGTCTAATGGTTCTCATACATTTTCCAAAACAAGTATATTGGATTTTGAGGTATGTTAAATCTAGGCTGAAATGGGTTCCTAAAGGTGTGCTTGATTCTCGAAGATTCAATGTGGGCTTGATGGTATACCCGTTTTTGTTGTCTTGCAATGCTACAAGGGTTTTGGGTCTATGATTGCAAGAATGTGTAATTATGTGAATACAAAGATCTAAGTGATTTCTTTTGTATTGTAACTAATAAAATAATGATGGTAAAGGTGTATCTAAGGTTTGGGAGAGGTCTAGATGTAGTACTTGTTGATTTGATGTGTTTGAGCAATATGAACCCTATGTGTAAATGGTGTTTTGACTGCAACAATCAAAGGATCTGATAGATCAATGTTATGTGAGTATGTTCTTGGTTTGTTTCAATCAAAAACATGATGATTAAGATGTCTTGGAAGTCTGGTGATAGTTTGGAAGTAAGAATGCATGGTTTGTTGTTATTTTTCCTTGTAGAGCAAGTTGCATTGAAGAGTGAATTGATGCATGATGAAGGAATGGATGGTTCCAGAGGTTTCTAATCAGGTTATTGTTTTGGTTCAGTCAATTTGATGATGGTTAAGTTGTATTTTAATTTGATAAAGGTGTGGAATATTGATGTGGTGATTTGGCTTATTGGTAGCTTGGTAATTTCAAGTGAATTTGACGGATTTTGTTAAGAGGATAAGTGAGTTTTTTTGTTGGATTTGCTAATTGATCTTCTCAGTTGTAAATAGGGTCAAAAGTACCCTTGATGGTTTGTGGTGTTTGGTAGATGCTTTGCATCAGTGCTCCTCAAGGGGATACACTTGGTCTTATGCGACCTTTCCCAAGTAATTCTTCTAATTGCATCTTGAGTTCTACCAATTATGTTGTATTCATTCAATATGGTGCCTTAGACATAGGTTCAACTCCTAGAACTATATCAATGGAGAAGTCAAATTCTCTTTTTGAGGGTAGCCTTGGTAGTTCTTCTAGAAACACATCACTAAATTCTTGAAGGTAAGGTGAATTTTGGAGGCTTTGAACATTCCCTTCTTCCTTTTCATCCATGGTAATGTTGTATACTAGAGCCCCTTTCTCTTCTCCTTTTTTAATTGCATAGCTAATATAATTTCCATACTTATAGGTCTATTTTTCCCTTAAATTACAACCCTTCTTCCTATGTCATCTAAACACTCTACCCATTTGTTGTAGCAGTCTACATTTGCTTGATGGTCTGTCAACCAACTCATTCTAATGATCACATTGTATGGTCTTAAGGGTGCCACATAAAGATCTACTTTTGTACTAAAGTTAGGAAATCGTATTTTTGCATTAGATAAACATTGGTTTACCTCTTTAATTGACTTATCCCCATACTAGACCATGCATGATGATTCCAAATGATTAAATTTTAATGAATTTTTCCTTACTAATTCTAGAGAAATAAAACATTCAAATGATCCAGTATCTAGTAGAATTGAGACTAATTTTCTAAAAAGTGTACTCATAGTCTCTACGATAACATTACTTGTAAACATGAGCCAAAGGCACCGTTAATACCAAACGCTGCTATTTTTGTTTTCCTTCTTAGATTATTTTTTCAAAGCTATATCTAACATACTTAAATCTTAATAAGGAAAAGAAAACTCATAATGCATGGTAACTTTAACAATATTCATTAGGAAATCTGAACCCATGATGATTAAATGAATCAGCGAGCATTGGTCAAGAACTTATAATAAGTTATAATCTTAATAATTAAGTATCATAGACATTGAAGGAATTATTTAACCATTTATTTAGTAGCTAAACCATATCCACTCATAAAAGTAATCCCATGCAACATAAATTAAGCGAGTACTTAAATTAAATGCATGCATCATTTCGGAAAATTTCATAACATATATTGCCCCTACTTCCCTTATCAAGTTTATACAAGAAATCATTTTTTAATATCTTCAAGAATTGTTGCATGGCTTATTGTCCTATCTTTTCAAAACATATATCCCTATTGTCTAGATAGTTTATGTAGCACTAGGAAATGAAATTTTTCATGACTATATTATGAAATGTAATAAAATATCTATTCAACACTAACTAGGGATATTCGATGAAGTTCTTATTTTGTCTATTTTTTATAGAAGATTACTTCTAGGTAAGATTAGATTTCATTTCATCTATATTTGAAATTGAAGATCCTGGACCAAATATGTGTTAATAGAAGATTTACTAGAATAATAAAAAAATAACTTGTATGCTTCAATAAAGCCAACCAAGGAGCAATATTCATAAATGTCTAGGAAACTTTTATTTATTTATTTATTTCATTTTATCTATAAGATCGGGGGTTTGATTAACTATATTCAAATAAGTTTATCGATATTATTGCATTGGTTTGGACTAATAATATCAAATTCACAAATCTAATTACACTAGATAACGATTACTTATGTCCAAGTGTTTTTCTTTGATAAGACTTCTTAAATGAACTAGATCTTGTATATTTATATAAGTTGTGTGAATAGTGATATTTTATAAGTTGGACTGAAATTTAATTTTAAATAATACATAGTTATTCATTTTCTATATGTAATCATAAACAATTACGTAATATATATTGTTACATATGGCGTTTACCGTAACCATAATCTTTCTTAGAGAAAAATTTGGATGCTTAAACTAGGCTTCTTATTAATGCATGATTTGGTTGAAAAAATAGAAGGTCGATTCTTTATCATTGAAGTCACTGTTTAGATAAATGAAGAAAATCAATTGTATATATTAGTATTACATTGTATGCAGGTGTAAATCGACTTAGCTAAAAATCCAATAGTGATTAAAATATGCTAAATGAAAACATAAGAAAATATCCAGTGAATGATATCATCTTGACTAGGACGTTTCATCTATAAGGTTATTGTTGTATACTTAATATCCATTTATATGGCTTGTGGAACTATATCACAAATAACAATTTAGAAATATGAACTCTTCAATTTTTTCACCAATGACATTTCATGATCCTGTGGGTTGTCTGTGACTGATTTTCTCTAAATGGTTTTGTTGCTATTTGTCATATTTTTTTTGGTGTTAACAGGTTGAGGAGTTAGAATATAAATTAGAGGGTTGTGACTATTCTAGTAGAAGTGTGGAAGATCTCATTATGAATATATACCTATATATATATATAGAGAGAGAGAGAGAGTATGTGTTCTTTTAGAAGAGTGGCATAGATCTGTTAGATATATAGCAACTATTCAAAGATGCAACGTATCTCATGCCTAACTACTTCATCCCAAATTCATCAGGTGGGGAGGGAAAGATGGAACATATTCCCTTGCTTATATGGTATCCTGCATGCCTTCCATCTAATACAAGATTCAAATACTTTGATAAATCATTTCTCTTTGTCTATAAACTTGACTTAAAATGTCTTGGTCTTGTACTACACTATCTCTATCAACCTGAATTGTAAAATCCGGATAATCTATTGCTTTCTATCTATCAACTTGACTTGCAAATTATGAATAATGCATTGGTCTTTGTCTATCAAGTTGACTTGTAATCTGTGGATATTATATTGTTGTCCATCTATCAACTTGTGAACACCAAACCTGCACAAACTAACAAGAGATCATCAAATAAGAGTCAAACATGTTAGAAAAGAAAATCTAGTGTTCCCTATGAAATTCTTTAGCAAAATTCAATGAAAAACATAAAAATAACAAGAAACTAATGAAAGATAGCATGTAAACCAAATTGAACTAGCTAAACCTCCATCCCATAGGGGGAGTGGTGCTCCTTTGATGTGGAAAGAAGCCCTTTCCCAATCCCTTTGATAAGCTTGATGATTTGTTGATGATCCAAGAGTGAAATTGACTATAACCTAGCTACAATGATGAAAAGCTATGGACTCAAATGACTATAATGGAAATGCATGAAGTTGTGGATCCATATTGTGAAAAGGATGCCTCTATTTATAGAATCCAAGGGTTGAAGAATGGAGGAAATTGGTGAATGTGGGATAAATTGAAAGCCAATGAGAATGTGCCAAGTGTCACAATTCTATTAGAGGAAGTTGGAGCACATTTTGGGAAATGTGTGAGTGGAGGAGGATGGAGGAGAAGTAAATGTTGTTGGTTGAGAATTTGAAATTGGTGTAGGAGGAATTGAATGAGATATGAGAGAATGTAAGAGGATTTGAAAGATTGTAAGAGAAGTTATTGTGGATGTGAAAGGTTTTTGAAAATATTTGGAGGGAAATTGAATGAGGTGGTTGAGAGGAATATTCCTTAGAATATTCCTTTGTGAGGATAATTGAGGAATTAAATAATTAATTGAAATTATTTTCATGTGCAACCTGGTTAGTTGACCATAGTTGATTTAACTCTTGAAGAGTTAAAAGATGGAGGATTTGATAATGATGATTTAGAAGGCTGATTTAAGATTAATTAATCCTGAATTAATTAATTGGAGTGAATTAGGAGATGTGACATTTTATTTGATTAGTTTTTTAATCAAATGAGAGGATTAAAAGAGGATTTAACTAAATTATTTGATTCAATTAAAAATGATGAATAATTAGTTAGAAGAAGGATGAATTAATCAATAAATTTAATTATTTGATTAATAGCTGAATTTTTTGATGTTAATTAAATAATGTTGATTATCTAATTAATTGATCAATTTGAAGTGATTTAGGAAGAAACGGTGTTAGTTGATCAGAATCAGATGCATAGTATCAATCAAGACTTTTTGGGTGTCTACATTTTTCCCCTCTTTGAAGTGAAGTACCGGCTACCTTGGTTCAAAGAATAACATTGTCATGATCAAAATTCAAAAATTTTCTATTTTTTTTTAATGGCTTACTACTGCCCCAGTGGAAGAAATTACACTGCTACACTTCCCCCCTCGAGAGATGGGGCAAAAATTGTAAAATTTGGTTGAGCTCACGAAAAAGATTTAACAACGATTCAAGAGTGGGAAACAATCCGCGGATGTGAAATTAAGCTTATGACGATGAAAATAAATCAAAACAAGCTTCGTTTGGGCAAAAATGGATTAAATGGGTTCAAAAACCCTAAAGAAATACCCAAAAAACCCTAAAAAAATTTGCATAAAAGGGGTTAAGAGGATCATTTTCAAATCATTTACTCACTTGACCTTTAGAGATTCTGGCGATTTTTCTCTAAGGTGCCAACGGAATGGTTGCTCACGTGCTTCCCAGACATCTGACAGATTGGTTTTGTGAGTTCCAGCGGCCTCAGGATGTAGGACCCCCAGTACGCCTTTCAAAACTTATCTCATTTTGTGTGTTTTTAGTGCATTTATTAGGGGTCCTTTAGGTCGACCAAAAGCAGTCCATTAGGGTGTCACTTATGTCATGAGCGGCATCACTTTTACAGATGCTGACCCTCGTTTTCGTTAGAGTGTCATGCGGTGCTCAATGGTTCCAAAAACACGCAACAATTGTCGACTCACCTTTGCAATATTGCTTCGCACAGCCCTAGGAGATTTTGGTGTTGCTCAGAAATGTCCACTCGCCTTTGAAGGACAGTGCCACCTTTGATTTTAGTGTCACATTTGCAAAATACAAAGCATCACTTTTGCAAATGTCAAACCACCTTTGCCATGCCAACTTGCTTTTTCTTTTTCAAGGATTTTTTAATTTTTGAAAAGGCACCCATTTAGCGAATTTTTGACATCATGCGCATTTAGATTGTAGGAGGTCCTTCTAGTGCTCCATTTGAAGGAGTACAAGAGCCAGTTCTTGTGCAGAGCAAGACATTTGTCAGACCAGGCCCTGTTTTTCCTTGGCATGATCAGATTCGACCACATTGCTCAGATGCCCGAGGTGCAGACGCACCTCACAATGATGACAACATTGGTTGAGAGATGGCAAAGCGAGACCTCTTCATTCCACTTACTGACTGGCAAGGCCACCGTCACCTTGGAGGACATATGGTGGATCTTGAGGATACCTATTCACGGGGAGTGCATTATTTATGATGTTGAGACTGGTAGTGATGCCATTTTCCAGTTATTTGACATTGATTCATACGAGGTGGACAACGGCCAAATAGACCTTCGCCGATATGAGGGGATTGCCCCTGATTTGACTTTTTTAGCGCATTGATCTCGAGAGTCCTTGTTCTCGACTGACAAGCCAGAGGATGGAGTGTTGGATGGGGGATCATTTGGTCTTGGATGATGGAGGACATGACCGTCTACGCCTAGGGGTAGTCATCCTGGCATCTTTGTATCATGATACGCACCAAGTTGTATATAGTGGGGCCTGCAACATTAGAGTAGGTGTCGCATTACTCCATGTATGGGCCTATGAGCACATTGCCATTTTGAGGCCACAAATAGCAGACGTCTAGACTAACCGCGATGATCCTACGGCATATAGATATGGGGGGATGACCACCCTCCACTTTACAGGTATTACAGGCATCCCGCACTAGAGGCAGGTTCTTGATGAGATGACAATGTTCTAGTGGAGGCCTTGGCTCCACTTTCCCATATGGCACGATGATGATGATAATCTTTTTAACTGTCGGTAGTCTCAGTATATGCAAGGGAGGGAGCACTATATGATCGAGCGGTACCTCTCAGATAAGGTTGCTCACCAATTTGGGGAGGTGCAGGATGCACCTGATGATACTCAATGGGCCATCTTTGCTTGGAAAACCAAAGAGGTACCATGGGGATAGAGGATCCCACCTCAGTAGGTGATTGACGACTTCAGACAGCTGGTCATGGTGTCATGGGTATACTTCGACGGTCCTACAGATGTAGGGGTATACTTTGACAGTCATGGTGTCATGGGTATACTTCGACAGTCCTGCGGATGCAGGGACCACCCAGGCTTATGATGCATATTGGCGGGCTCATGCCCCAATTCAATTGACTTTACCAGTTGTGCCAGTCATGGCTAGAGGATGGGTTGGAGGACCTAGGATTGGATAGGTTCTACAGTAGCCAGGAGATCAACCATAGGATGGACAGGATGGGGGTGGAGATCATGATGGAAAAGTCCCACCATTTGTGCCACCTGTTGGATAGAGGCCACCGGTCCATCCCCATCAACAACCACATAATCATATGCCACCCCCACAACCACCATCAGGTCCCAATCCTAGGGACAAACAGATAGTAGCGTTGCAGGCGCAGATTCAGGTTTTGATAGGGTAGCCTCAACAAGCACAGGCCCAGATTCAAACATTGGTCCAAGAGAGGGACTAGCCATGATAGGAGGTGGCGCAAGAGCGCTAGATGAGGTAGGATTCAAACATGGCCCTAGCACTAGAGACAGGATGGAGGCAACAGCTAGAGGCTGCAACACAATAGATACAAGGACAGGCCACGGTCCTGGCCGAGATGTATGGCTGAGTGATGCAAGAGGCATCATATTACTGGATAGTGTACTATAGAGTTGTGGCACATGAGTGACAGGAGACAAATTGCTCCTACCAGGACTCCTTATGCAGGCACTTCAAGGAGACCATCAGGGTCTCACCATCAGAGCTGAGGCAGTCATCACAAAGACAGACAAAATATTAATAGTACACACTTTTTGTACAGCCTGATTTATGATGTGTATACATTCATTAGCTGAGTTTTTTTTACTATCCTCTTGTATATACGATGATGATACTATATATCTGATTCTGATGTATCATGACATTCAACTTTTATATATATATAAGATGACTTGCGATACATTTATATGATGCTATGTTTATTTTATTTTATGTGATGGATATTTATATATGTATATATGAATGCATGGATGTATGTATGTATCTAATGCTTATACTATGATGCTTTATGATGTGATGCGATATTATCAATGTATGATGGATCTATGTGGATGTATTCTATATGTGATGGATGCAAATCTATTTATGTAATGCAATGATATGTTCCATTTCTTTTTCAGTATCTTTTCTATGTGCAATATATGTATGGATGATGCAACAAGTGATGATTATGATAATGCTTATATGATTATGCAATGGATGTTTTATGCAAATGTATCGTTTATGAGATGCTTAGAATAACCAATCTATATTGTGATGGATGAAAATGCAATGTATGGTTTATGAGATGATTAATGCCTTTTTTTTTAATGATGATATACATGATATGCAATATGTTGATAGTTTGTGGATATAGGATGGATGCATATATAGATATTTTTATTTTTGAATGTCATGATACCATGTTAGTATTAGTATATGGAAAAGATGGAAGAAAGAGAAATCAACCCTTGACTTCGAATACGATGATGATGATGTGATTTGCTTATCAGAGATTGGGATTTTAAAAGAGCTTACTTACCTTAGATTTTATAACAAACAAAGGTACGATGCATCAAGGTATAGAAAACCAAGAGGGTGTTGTACTTTGTGAGATGGACTTTGACTTGACAAATAGATAGGAGTATCCTCGTTCACACCTGGCATACAAAACCCTATTAGGATGCAGTTTAGATATTTCAAACATCTCGAACCAAAACATAAAAAGGCAAACCTTCCCATGTGGTCAACAAGATACTTAAAACATCTTCCCTACAAACCAAACAAAGTAAGCATGACCAAGGTTATATTACAAGAACATCCAACAAGCTTAATAGACAAAAGATAATGATCAATGCCTCATTCCTTTTTCTCTAAATCGTTTTGATTGGACATCATCGAGAGGTCATTGGAATGGGCGCAATAAGATGGATCATCAAGGCAAAGATAAAGTAAACAAACAAGCTAATGTTCTTCATACATCTAGCCAAGACTAAACTACAGTAAGGTCTGATGTTGATGTCCATTGTACATCCTAGGACATGATGTTACCAGATGATTTTGGGACTTAACTGGATGATGGGCTATTAATACCAAGAGTTGACCAACTTGTTTACCTATTGACCTAGACTTGAGACCTTGATGCTTGAGTTTTCACTTTTAATTTTCCAAAATTGTTTCCGATTGTTTCACCAAAGGTTGGGAGTGATGATCATTTATTATGAGCGAATGTTTATTGCAGGTGATCATTGAAACAAGATGGATAATTTTGAGTTTTTTGAATGTTTTTGATGTTTTGAAATGTTTTGAGGTTGTTTTTGGTATTTTCAAGATGTTTTACAAATGTTTTTATTTTAAAAAATTTCAATGTTTTGGTGTTTTATGAGATTTTGACCAAGAACCTAACCTAAAGACCTATCCTAGGGGCCTCAGGGGTTGATCAAAGATTAGTCTTGCCTACGTTATACACATAGAGACAATGTAGTTTGACTGACATAGACTCGTTTATTGATGAGATATGAACATGATGGATTGCTAGTTTATTATGACGGACTCCTAAAGGACTAACGTAAGGTGTCTCGGGGCACATCGATGATGGCCTTGCCTACGTTAAGAGCTCAGAGACCCGTAGTTTGACAAGATGGCTCTATTTTTGACTTTTTCCTACTTTTCGACCTCTTTTGGATGTTTTTGGATTTTATGATTTTATGATTTTTTAGAATTTCTAATTTTCTAAATGTTTTTGAATTTTCTGATTTTAAGGAAGACTTCAAGAATATACACGAATCTAATCCAATGTAGGTATAAGAACATGCCCCCAACATGGTGTGATAGACTACTCCGATATAGGTAGGACAAACTGACCTTAGGAATGTGCCAAGTAGTACTAGGAGGGAACATTATACAAACACAGGATCAAGCTATGATGCAGACACGGATGGGTGTCAGAAGGAGATATGAAAGTGTGATGGATGAATGATGTTGAACAGGCTGAAGAGACCATGGTGGATGGAAAGTGCTTATTTACACGAGGCACATGTTTTCCAGGTTTTCACCAAGGTATTTTCCAAAAGTGCCACCAAAGTGGTTTTCACTAGAGGATGATTTTTTTCTTTACTGTTTTCAATCCTTTTTCTAATTTTTTTGGATTTTTTATATTTTTGGATTTTTTATATTTTTGGATTTTTTGGATTTATACCTTGCAAGTTTAGGCATAAAACTTTTTGAGATAGGAGCTATTGATAGGCTCTTGTAGAGGCTCACCTTCGGGTGTAGATAACTGATATGCTCCTGATTTATAACTTGTTGTGACGATGAAGGGTCCCAACCAATTGGGTTCAAACTTACCCTTGTTGTCTGGATTTGGTACATTTTTTTTATTCTCTTTCAACATGAGCTCTCTGACTTGGAAGGTTTGACTCCTGATCTTCTTGTTGTAGCTCCTCTTGAGACGGTTCTAGTAGACTTGCAGATGGTTTAAGGCATCCATGTGTCGCTCATCCAATAGTTCTAGCTCGTTCAACGATGGCACCTGATATTCTTCATCAGTGATGAGATTTTGCAATGATATTCTTAAGTATGGGAGCTCGATCTCAATGGGGAGGATGGATTCTGATCCGTAGAATAGGGAGAAAGGGGTTGCACCTGTTGGTGTGCGGATACTTATTCGATAAGCCCAAAGGGTGGGGTTTAACTATAGGTGTCAGTCACGACCAACTTCATTGACTGTCTTTTTGAGGATTCTCAGGATGGTTTTATTAGAAGACTCAGCTTAGCTGTTACCTTGGGGTCAGTATAGAGTAGAAAAGTGATGTTGGTATTGAATTTTTGGCATAGGTCTCAAACATCCTGGTTTTTGAAAGGTGTCTCATTATCTAAGATAATGGCTTGTGGGACACCATAGTGCTAAATGAGGTAGATCAGGATGAATTTGGAGATCTGCTTCCTTGTGATGTAGGTCATTGGGATGGCCTCTACCCACTTCGTGAAGTAATCAGTGGCGGTGATAATGAACTTGTGTCCATTAGATGAGGTGGGTGTGATTTTACCAATGAGATTAAGCCCCTATTGTGGATAGGGCCAAGGTGTTACAATTGGTTGGAGCTCCTAAGCCGGTGCATGAATAAGGTCTCCATGTTGTTGAAATTACAGGCGTTTCTTGACATATTCATGAGCTTCCTTCTCCATTGTAGGCTAGTAGTACCCAGTCCTCAACAGTTTCTTAGCCAAGGTCATACCACTCGAATGTGAACCAAAAATACCATCATGTACCTTAGTTAAAGTCATCAAAGCTTCCTCGGGGTTTAGACATCATAAAAGGGTTCCTTCAATACTCCTATGGTATAGGGTGTCACCTAAGATAACAAAACGAGACAATTTCTTGAAAAAATTTCTTTTAAGGTTCGAGGTGATATCGACAGGGAGGACTCCTATTCTCAGGTAGGTTTATATGTCATGATACCAAGGATCACCGGGACCAATGATTTCACACACGCATTTAGACTCTGGTACCTCGAAAGCTGGTACGAGAAGCTACTCTACAAGTAATTCATGCTTAGGGACATTGCGTGGGATATCCAGTAGTGATCCAATTGTTGCCATAACATTAGCTGCTCTATTGTTTTCCCTTGGTATTTGCTCAAATGTGACATCAATGAAGAATTCTTTGAGGCTCTCCACCAATTTCTTATATGGGGTCAACTTTTCATCCTTTGTTTGGTATTCATCATTGACTTGGTTGATAATCAGTTGAGAGTCCCCATAGACCTTAAGTACCATGATTTGCCAATGTACTGCAATTCTAAGTCCTATGACAAGAGCCTCATATTCTGTAATGTTGTTTGTGCATGGTAAAGACAACTTATATGACTTTTTATGCAATTTCCTTGTGGTTTTATAAAGAAGACTCCCGCTTCTGACCCATGTTGTGTGGAGGATCCATCAAAATATACTTTCCAGTGATCTGTTGCACTTAGATTGAAGATTGACTCATCAAGAAATTCTAATACCAATGGGTTCTCTGAATATATCGGTGCCTCTGCCAGCTAGTCTACAATCACTTGTCCTTTAATGGCCTTTCGTTCTACATACTCAATGTCATATTTTATTAGGATCATAACCCATTTATCCATTCATTATGTGAATTTTGCTTTAGACAATAGGTATTTGAGATGATCTATCTTGGCGATGAGTTTTATCTGATGAGCCAACATATAGTGCTTGAATCTTTGTGTAGCAAACACTAATGTTAGACAAGCCTTCTCAATGAATGTGTAATTTAGCTCATGTCCCACCATGGTTCTACTAATATAGTAAATATCTCTCTTTCCCATTTTCATCATGTTGAGCTAAGAGAGCGCCAAGGGTTGCTACTATTGTTGATATGTATAGGATCAATGGCTTGTTCAGAATTGGTAGCATAAGAACTAGTGGTGTCAGTAAGTATTCCTTGATTTTATTGAAAGTTTGATCACATTTCTCATCCCATTTGTATGCTACCCCCTTGTGGAGTAGATGAGAATATGGGATAGCCTTATCTGCTAACTGTGTTATAAACCAGCGAATGGATTGGAGTCTTCCCTGCGAACCCCTTAATTGCTTCAATGTTCTTGGTCTTTCATCTCAAGAATTACTTTAACCTTGGCAAGGTCTATCTCAATTCCCCTCATTGATATAATATACCCTAACAGTTTTCCTGATTGCACACTGAAAACACATTTCTTAGGATTGAGTCTAACCTTGCATTCTTATAGTCTATCAAATATAGAGCTTAGTTCTACTATGTGGTCCCGGTGCTTTCTTGATTTGGCTAATATATCATCCACATAGTCGTCTACAGATTTGTGAATCATGTCATGGAAGATTAGTAACACGGCTCTTTGGTATGTAGCTCTAGCATTTTTCAACCCAAGTCGCATCATATTCCAGCAGTAGGTCCCCCATGGGCAGGTGAAAGTTGTCTTATGTTGATCATCTTTGGCTATCATAATCTGATTGTACCCTGAAAACCCGTCCATCAATGATAGCATTTCATGCCCTATCATCATATCCACAATCATCTCTATATTTGGGAGAGGGAAATCATCCTTAGGTCATGATTTGTTTAGGTCTTTGAAGTCAATGTAGATGCGAATGCCCCTAGTGAGTTAGAGATAGGTACAAGATTTGAAACCCACTCTGGCTAATCAATCAGCTGTATGAACCTAGCATCAAGGAGCTTCTGTAATTCAATTTTGACTAGTAATGCAATATGTGGATGCATCTTTCTCATCTTTTTTCTTACTAGTTTTACCTTGGATAGGTGGCTAGATGGTGAACAATAACTTCTGGATCAAGACCAGGCATGTCAGCGTAGGTCCATGCAAAGTTTACCTTTCTTTCTCTTAGAAATGCAACTAGAAGTTCTTGTTCTTTTGTCAGAAGTGATTATGCATAGAAGGTTATGTGTGGTGTTTCTTTTGTTTCTAGATTGTCTGGATTACATTTCTTTGCCAAGACTGTTGACTTTTCTTGATGAATAGCAGTAAGGGGAAGATTGAATCCCTCATCCTTTGGTGCCTCAGAGAGGTTTTCACCATTGGATACATCCTTTGTTTTTACTATTTTCGGGTCAGAAAGTGCCATGGTGTGGTTTTCACTTAAAGACCTAGATGTTTCTCTTAAATTTTCAATTTTGCGACTAAGGGATTCAATTGTTTCCCCATAGTATGCATGTGTGTCCAACTCAATCTCAAACCCTGCTTTATGATCTCCACATGGTAGATCATCCCATAGTCCCATGAATTCTGAGATAGCCTCATCGTTTATGAATGTGTCTAAAACTAGTGGTCCTCATTGGTCATAATTGATGAGTTAGGGATAGACAAGTTTTAGTCCACTGGTCTGGCTACTCGACTTGAAAGATGGGGTACTAATCATGATAAGGGAAGAATCCTCAAACAACATGGGTAAATCAGTGAGGGGATCTTCATCACACACATTAGTTATATCTGTAGGCATCCTTTTAAATCTGCAAAAACTAAACTTCACATATGGGTTAGTATTTCACAAATCTAACAAAATACCTCTATGAAATACCTTGTAAAGACTTCCAAATGCCATACATGACAAAATGAAAACTAAAGCAATTAGGAAAACAATAAAAAGTCACCTATTCCATAGTGGATTGGTGTCACATGTGCTAGTGACCCTTTCCCAACCCTTGATCAATAGCTAAAATGATGATGTATTGCAATGGAGATGAAAACAAGATTATTTCTCAAACCAAGAGAGTAACCTTGCATAAAGTTGTGGAGGATTTGCTCAAAGATGAAGCTTGTATTTAAAGATTTTCAAATGCTGAGTGTTGAAGAGGGACCAATGTGGGACTAAAGATTCTGCCAATGATAGGAGGCCACTTGTCAAATGATGATAGATCAATGGTTGTGCAAGATTTGGGAAGAGTGCCCATGAGAGGGAGAATTTGAATTCAAATTTGTAATGAATGCTGAGTTTGACCTTTGGAAGGGGACATGTAAGAGACATCTAAGGCCTCATAAATGCTCTGTTTGGTGTACATGTCCACTTGGGGGGAAATTCAAACTTGGAGAATATTCTTCCTTTATGCCAAGTTGAAAATAAGTAATTTTGATAAATCAATTAATTGCAATTTCATGTGCAAGTGGCCAAATCTAGAGAATGCAAGTGGGTGAGTATTTAATCAGGGTTAGATTAAATAGATGATGATTATGCTGATTTAATGCTAATTAGATGATTTTGACTTTTAAGACTTAAATACTTGTTTTATTTAAATCAGAAAAGGATGGAAGATGCATGTTTGAGATTTTAATTAAATAAAGCTTGATTTATTTAATTAAACTATGATTGAGCTTTTGATGATAAGAACCTAATTTAATAGGTGAATGGATGTGATGCATTTGATTTATTTATTGAGTGGATGAATATGCATAATGCTAATTTGACGTGTCTACAATATCAAAGGTATAGTTGTCTAAGGGTAGACCTGTGGATATTGGTAACTGAGGAGCTTTGAATTTTTTAACTGGGATACCTCTACCATGTATGGTTATCTTCAGAGGGGTACATCCAAGGCCAAGATTCTTTATGTGCTTCTCAGCAATGATAGGCTCTAACAGGCCATTATCATTTTTCCCAAGTTTCTTATTCTTGTTGTAGCCCATGCCAAGCATAAAACTATAGTCCTTTGTTGTCATCATCCATGGGAAGATCAGGTGCGGGCATTTCATTTTGGTATTGCAGACTTGATATGTCCTTTTCATCTACCACTTCCTGGCTTAGGTCTACCCAACATTTGAATCTGGAGGGGTTTGCTTTAAAGGTTTGAGATGGTGTGTCAATCGATTGGGGCTGCCCACGAGATCTAGGAGATTGAGGTAACTCTCCTATTACAAAGGCCCTCCTTCTAGCACCAAATTGTCAACACTAAACCTGCACAAACTAACAAGAAATCATCAAACAAGAGTCTAACAAGAGATCATCAAACAAGAGTCAAACATGTTAGAAAAGCAAATCCAATGTTCCCTATGAAATTCTTTAGCCAAATTCAATGGAAAACATAAAAATAACAAGAAACTAATAAAAGATAGCATGTAAACCAAATTGAACTAGCTAAACCTCCATCCCATAGGGGGAGTGGTGCTCCTTTGATGTGGAAAGAAGCCCTTTCCCATTCCCTTTGATAAGTTTGATGACTTGTTGATAATCCAAGAGTGAAATTGACTATAATCTAGCTACAATAATGAAAAGCTATGGACTCAAATGACTATAATGGAAATGCATGAAGTTATGGATCTATATTGTGAAAATGATGCCTCTATTTATAGAAGCCAAGGGTTGAAGAATGGAGGAAATTGGTGAATGTGGGATAATTGAGAGCCAATGAGTATGTGCCAAGTGTCACAATTCTATTGGAGGAAGTTGGAGCACATTTTGGGAAATGTGTGAGTGGAGGAGGATGGAGGAGAAGTAAATGTTGTTGGTTGAGAATTTGAAATTGGTGTAGTAGGAATTGAATGAGATTTGAGAGGATGTAAGAGGATTTGAAAGGTTGTAAGAGAATTTATTGTAGATGTGAAAGGTTTTTGAAAATCTTTGGAGAGAAATTGAATGAGAGGTGGTTGGGAGGAATATTCCTTAGAATATTCCTTTGTGAGGATAATTGAGGAATTAAATAATTAATTGAAATTATTTTCATGTGCAACCTGGTTAGTTGACCATAGTTGATTTAACTCTTGAAGAGTTAAAAGTTCAAGGATTTGATAATGATGATTTAGAAGGTTGATTTAGGATTAATTAATCCAGAATTAATTAATTAGAGTGAATTAGGAGATGTGACATTTTATTTGATTGATTTTTTTAATCAAATGAGAGGATTTGATTCAATTAAATATGATGAATATTTAGTTAGAAGAAGGATGAATTAATGAATTAAATTTAATTATTTGATTAATAACTGAATTTGCTGATTTTAATTAAATAATATTGATTATTCAATTAATTGATCAATTTTAAGTGATTTAGGAAGAAACAGTGTTAGTTGATCATAATTAGATGCATAGTATCAATTAGGACTTTTTTGGTGTCTACACAACCTAACTTATAAAATTTGAATAACCACATATTCTTTGTCTATCGACTAATCTATTCTTGCAGGTTGTGGAAAATAATTTATATTAGCTAGTATAGAGTTTATTGGTTGTTTAAGACTTACATCTAAAATGAACATGCGCAACTAAATTTAATGGAATGCTTTGTATGATAAAATAAAAAGTAGATTCCATCGACACCTCATAAAAAAATGTTTCAAAAAGAATGCTTGAATCCTACCTATTGAGCTAATTCCTGGTTGGGGGTTTGAAGTAAGGAAGCACCTAGATACCCACGTCCACCTCCTACACGAATCTACAAATTAACACTCCTCTGGAATCCCCTTCAAGATACTGAATACACAGAACATGGTAATTGGAGTGATGCCCAAAGCCCATACATTCAATTTATAGATAGAAATGCATTAAATTCATTTCAACTATAGTTTGTGAATTAGCTCTAGAGTTTATTGAGGGAAGTTGAAATCTAACCCATGTGAATAATATGGGTGGGGTGAGAAATCGACATTGGGCGGTAGAATGTTGATCTTGGTCGGCAGGTAAGCACATGCTATATATGGTGCCTTCAATTTGATGGTGAATTTATTTGACTTCAACTCTTGATCTCAAGCTTTGTTAGGTTTAAATTTAATGATTAGTGACTCACAATCTAATTTTGAAAGGACTTAGGATATGTGGGGAAGTACTTTTCAGTTTTTCCATGAGTATCAAATTCTTAACATGTGTTCAATGCATTCACCTTTAATATTAAAGTCTATCAAATTTGCAATAAAATTTGGGGAAGAGGAGTCATGACACTTGTTGTTAGGGCATTGAAAATTTCAGACACATGTTGTCTAACAAGAGGATCTAGTTGATGGTTCCCCATGCTAGCATGATCAAAGAATTTCTATTGAGCAAATATATCAATGAAAAAGTGTTGGATTTGTCACTAAGGTGATGGAATGTGATGTTGATATTATGATCACCAAGCTTGTGAGGGGAAAAGGGTTGTGCCAATAGCTTGTCTTAGTATTTGATACTCCTATAGAGGTCACCCTAGTGTCGCAGGAGAATCATATATCCAACATTGACAGTCAAAACAACTAGGTGAATGATATGGCTACCTTTGGTGTGAAGGTAGGTATCCTCCAGGTCTAAATAAGACAAAAATAATACATTTCAAGTTTCATTCCATCCTCTATTTCTTGGTGGATGGCATACTTTTCAAAAAAGACCTCAGTGGGATGTTGCTAAGGTGCATTACAAAAATTAGGTCAGAAAATTGTTGGAGGAATTTCATGATGGCCCTTCAAGTGGCCATTTTTCTACAAGGACCATTGCTACTAAAATAATGAGGGTTGGATTTTATTGGCCAGCCCTATTTAATAATGATCATAGATGGGAAAGAAATTACATGAGGTGTGCTTTCTTCTTTGGAAAGCAAAGATTAGTTGTCACGCCCCTTCATCCTATTCAAGTTGACCAACCATTTGCATAGTGGGGTTGGACTTTATTGGTATGATAAACCCACCATCTAGCACTAGGCATAAATGAACCTTAACAACCACAAACTACTTCACTAGGTGGACAGAGGCAATTGCACTTAAGGATGCTACCGAGGCTTCATTTTTGGAATTCCTTGATGGAATTATGGCTAGGTTTGTTTTCCTTTCCATTATCATCTCTAATAATTGCAAGGTTTTTTTTGGGACTCGAATTATCGATTAAGTAGTCAAACATAGTATATATTTGAAAACTTCATCAAATTATTACCCCCATGGTAATGGCCTAGCCAAGTCTTTGAACAAAAGCCTCATCAGGATAATCAAAAGGACCATTGAGGATAATTAGAGGTCTTAGCATGACAAGCCAAAGACAAACCTTTGGGCTAATTAGATCACTCCCAAGAGAGCCATTGGAAATTATCCTTTCATGCTAGTTTATGGAAGGGAAGAAAGGCTACCACTATCACTAGATTTGCCTTCTCTTGAGTTAGCACATCAACTAGAATTAGCAAAAAATGATGCTATGACAATGAGGCTTATTGAGCTAAAGGAGCTAGAATAGAGCAAGAAGAAGACCATGCATACTCTTGAGACTTGCCAAACATGGATCAAGAGGAATTTTTGACAAGAAACTTGTCCCCAAAGTGTTCGAAGAGGGAGATTTGGTATTGAAATAAGATGCAGATATATCCAAGGTGGGAAGGCATACCAAATTTTATGCCATCTAGAGTGGCCCATATGTCATCACTAGCTTTAAGGAGGATAATGATTTGCATCTCTCCAAGCTGGATGGTGAGATTCTTTCAATCCTAGCTAATGGGATTTATCTCAAACCTTATTTTTGAGGAGTTTTAAGAGTTCATGTACATCGTAGCTTAGTTGTTTCTTTTCTAATTGTAGACACCTAAAAATGGTCTGGAGAATCTAATTAATTAAATACGACCTATTTGATTAATTAATCTTAAATGCATCTACTTAGTAAATAAATAGAAATATTTATTTATATTAAGTTCATTATTAATTCTTCTATTTTATCATATTATTTCCCTCTTAATTAAATAAACAAAATTAAATACTTTGTTTTATTTAATTATTATCATTATTATTTCTTCTATACTTTATCCATTAATTCTATCTTAAATTAAATACACACTTCAATAATTTGTGTTATTTAATTACCTCATCACATTTCTTCTTAATTAAATAAAGATATCCTAGAATCTTTAATTTAATTATCATATTCCTTTTATTTTAATTTAATAAACAACTTCTATAGTTTGTTTTATTAAATTATTTATTCCTCTTTTGCTAAATTTAAATAAACCAAAAATATTTAAATAAATGCAAAAATCATTTACCTCTATTCACTCACCAATAAAATTAGATTTTTTTAAATCTAATTAATTCAACTGTCATTCACAGGAAAAGCTTCGGGGACAAACCTAAAGGAAATCCTCTCAATCTTCTTTCCTCTCATCTTGCCTGGTGTTTTCATGGGGAGGAACAATCCTCCATGATCAGCTCCACCTTCTCATCTCATACCATTCAATTCTCCAGATTGAATCTCAACCTCTGTTATGTTATCCCTTCACAAATATGTGTCGTGAAAGCTATAAATATAGGTTGCTGGCTACAGGAAAAAGGATCCTAACTTGTGCAATCTTACTCTGCAGGTTTTCCAAGCATTCAAGCAATCAAGCAAATAGAAGCATTCATCCAGCATCCATCAAGCATTCATCAAGCATTTTAATTCATCAATTATGGCTGTTTACAGTAGTTTCTTTCTCAAAAGCTTTGCTGTAGAATCATCTTAGTTGCATTTAGGAATCATGTTAGTTTAATTCTCATTCTCTAAGTGTCATTTTAGCAATCAATTAGCTTCTAGAATCTGAGAGCAAGTTGATTAAAGAAATCTTTAGAGTTAGAGAGCAATAGGACAAATTTCTGAAGGTTCCTATGTTTAAAATAGTTTAAATTTCTTGAATCTTAGATACAATGTCTTATTTAGAAGTGTAGATGCATTGTTAATTTGTTTACCTCATTCTTTACGCTTCCATTTTGGTGCCCACCGTGGGGCCTAACCCCATATTCTTCAAATTTTTTGTGAAAAGTGTCTTACAGGTATCGGCGTGTTTGTTTTAGCGGAACCGTGGTTTTTTATAGCGCGCCGGATGGATTCTGTAGCGCGTCGGTCGTCTGTTTTAGCACGCCGCTCAACTGTTATAGCGCGCCACATAACCATTTTAGCGCCTCAACCGACTATTTTAGCGCCTTAGCACAATTCTGTAGCGCCTCAAGGCTCTGTTTTAGTGCCTCAGAGCTCTGTTTTAGCACCTCAGGGCTCTGTTTTAGCGCCTCAGATTTAGTGTTTTGATAGTCAATCTTAAAATGGCCATATCTTGGTCCTACGAATGTCTTTTTTGATGTTTTTTTTTTGAAATGGGGTAGAATCTCATAAGCTATGCAATGGTGTAGGTATTTATCACTTTTTTAGAGTTAAAATTTTCAATTTTACACTTAAAGTCAAATCACATTGTAACTTGGTCTAAGGTTTAGGGTTTTCTTGCTTAATCATTCATCTAACCCTTATATCTTCTTATTTCTTGATCTCATCTAACATTTGGAGCATTTATACAGGTTTTAAGAAGAAAATGGAGCATTGAAGTGAAAGAAAGAGCATTTGATATTCATTGTAATAGTGTTTTCGAACACTCATGGGAAAATAACCCATCATATATTTTGTTTCATTCCTACTTTAGGACCAAATAGCATCGATAAAAATGTATCTTTTTATCTGGATCCAATGCATCCGTGGCCAGATTTTGTTCTTTAATCTCTTTTTGGTTAAAATTTATCAATCCTAGTACAAAAAACGGGTTAAAATTTATCAATCCTAGGATAGCAAATGGATAAAAATTGATCAATCCTAGGATAGAAAATTCATTATTACTTGTGGGATTAAAATTGAACATCATGCTTTTTATGGAGCAATATCTCCATATAGATTAGATAATTTGTCTTTTGGGTTTTAAAAAGTGAACAACTTCTTTGTTGTGATTGGGTGATAGGTTTATGCTCTCCCCTTGACTGGGTGCATCAGAATACCAAACTCACTTTTATTTTGCGCATTTTCAAGCTTTCATTAAAACCTTTAGACAGGCCTGCCGTAGTGGGAAAAAGTACTCACCCTACGGGAACGACCTGAGTGGGGATAGCCAAAAGCAATGGCATTCCAACCCATTTTAAAATTTATGTGAATTTGGGGAAACCCTCTTTCAACGGAAGTGTGCAGGATGACCATCCCCAAAATATTTGTTCTAAAGATTGGGAGGTCTCTCGAGGGAGTTTATCCATTTGCCCCTCTGAATAGAAACCCTATCTAAGAACCTAGAAATAGAAGCACGCTTGTTAGTTCCCGAACATTGTAATACTCGGCGGTGCAGGGGCGGGGAAGAATCTACCCTCAAGCACTCACCATATAATTGCCAAGGACTGTTTGCTCAAGGGATCCGGTATCCACTTCCGTCACTCTGAGTATGCACCTGGAAAAGACAAAAACATGGGCACCCTCTAGGGGGTGACATGGCTGTGTGAGTCGACGCAATTCCAAGTTGTGGGCTGTTTGAGTATATAACGATGACCTTTTGTCTCTAGGAGTGAGTCTATCTAAATTGTCTTATCTTGTCATCAAACTAGTGAAAATCAAGAGGAACCATGTTTGGTTCTTAAACATACACTCTTTGTTTAAGAATTTAGGATTTAATCAACAACAGTTCTATTTTTGCTTGCTATGTTTTCTTGTCATTAAAACAGATAAGATCATCCCAAAAAGAAACACAAACCACCATGGCTGAAATAGAGGAGGATCAATTGAATGCTTTAGCTTGTCAACTGAAGAACCTTCAACAACAAATCTGGGAAACAACCACAAAGAGATATCTAATTCCAAACATCTACCCATATCCTCTTGACCAAACAATGAACATGAAACCTTCTTCACCAACAACTCCATCATCCAAGTTCAATATCTTTGAATTTTTCCAAAATTTCAATAAGCCCAAATCTCAGTCCTCAAATACAAATGATATTGAACAATCTTATCATGTCACGCATTTATCTCCATCCACCATAAGCCAAAATGAACCTTAAGATTCTTTCACCCAAGTTAACAATTCCATCCAATCACCTTCTTCTATCATATCCTCAACATCCAATGATTCATGTCAATCTCTCAATCCAAAGCATGCTAGCATAGACTCCCCTACACATCAAGGTCAAGATATTCTTTCTACTCCATCCAATGATTCCACAATCTCACAAAATCTTCCAATCTTTGATCAAGATCCCATTTCTCAAGAATCTTATGATGATCCCCTCCTTTCACTTTTCATCCAAAATAATTCACATCCATCTCAAGAGACAAGTATCCTTCCAAGTTCTTTTTCCACATCATCTAATCAATCCATACCATATCATGATTCTATTGCATCACAAGATCATGATAGTTCTTCCATCCTATCTAATGATTTCTTACCAATTGACGATCAAGACACGCTTTCTATGAAATCTAATGATTCCTTTCCTCATCAAGATCAAGATGTACTTCGATTCAAGGATACCCTTTCATCCCATGAAGATGTTTATCCTTCTTATGATCAAGATATTCCTTTCATACCACTTCATGATCCTTTTCCAAGTCAAGATAGAAACACCTCATCATCCCCATGTCAAGATTCTATCGCAACTATTCAAGCTATCCATGAACCCCACACCTATAAATTAGGATCCTCCACCTTTATCCATTCTGGTTTACTTCCAACACCTATCCTTTCATCCATATCATATCCTCCCCAAAATGAACTTGCATCTTGTTTCACAAACAATACATATCCCATTGGCAAACAAATGTGTCAAAGTATGAATTACAAAGGCAAAGGATTAGGCATTCATAAACAAGGTATCCTAGAACCCCTTTCTATTCAAAAACACCCATATCACCATGGCCTTGGTTATACACCTAAGTTTCCTAGTGCATCAAACCTACCATCTATCCTAGGTCCTCATCCTAGTCCATCAAACCTTCCATCTATCCTAGGTCCTCATCCTAGTCCACCAAAATTTCCATCTATCCTAGGTCCATATCCTATTCCTCAAGAAAAACAAAGGCACACATCCTTGATACCCTTTCAAAATTCTACCCACATTAACTCATCCATAATACCTCCATACCATTCATCTCAATCCACCCCTCCCATTGCTCTTGAAAGCAATTTGGGTGCCAAATATCAGAAGCTTCTATATCAAAATCCACATGTATCAAAGGATCAACATGTCTCCTTGAAGAGACATGCAAAAATAAAAGAAAACTTGATCCAAAATCAAAGGAAAAATCAAAAAGGCCACAAAGGCCCATCAAAGCAAAAAGGAAATTTTCAAAGACCACAAAGGTCCATAAATCAAAAAAAATTTCAAAAGGCCACAAAGGCCCATCAAAGCAAAAGGAAATTTTCAAAGACCACAAAGGTCCATAAATCAAAAGAAAATTTCAAAAGGCCACAAAGGCCCATCAAAGAAAAAAGGAAATTTTCAAAGACCACAAAGGTCCATAAATGAAAAATTTTCAAGGCCACAAAGGCCCACTAAGCAAATATCAAAGTCAAAAATCATGTGGATTCCTAAAAGTCTCATAGAAGCAATAAAATCAAAATTGGCATCCAAATTTTCTTATCCAAAAGCTTCCTCCAATCTTCCATATAATAACCTATCACTTTCCAAATCCATTCTTCCTACATCACTCCACCATCCTTCAAGGTGTGTGCCAATGTTGAGCTTGTCATCCTTTCCATCTATCCATTATCCAACATTCATCCCCCATCATTCCCCTTTAATCCAAACCTTTGCATAAATCCTTAGTCTCTTCCATCATACCATTAATCTACCAGCATTTATGAGTCTAATCCCCATTGCCATGGTTAATTAAAGGGATAATTGGTTGTGAAACTCAATGTTAAAGTCCTTCCTCCATCTCCCTATCATCCATATCCTATCTTCCATATTCCTCTTGCACTCTACACTTAGGGGCAAGCCTCATCCATCTTATCATTCATGGTCATTATCCTTTCTACGCTCATTCTTACTAGATACATCCTTTCTTTTCATCCTTGGTTTTGATGAAGAATGGGGGCAAAGCACTTGGTCCTTGTGTATATATCTTGATCATCCCGTTCATTATCGTTATCCTTGCATTATTCCATTCCATATCTCCTAGCTTATCAAAATCCATGTCATCATGTCCCTTTGCAACCTTGAATCTTATCATGCAAATCATATTTGAGCCTAGCTGTAAAACATTATCCAATCCTCATATATTTTGTCAATCAATCGTCAACAATCATCAATCTTTTTGTACTTAGAGGATATCAGTAATCCTAAGTACTTATCATCATCATGCCTTATGGAATCAATCATTCTTGGCATATTAATCAATCAACTATTGTCATCTTTCAACAAGAGATATGTTGCTTGTGTGACATGTTTTGCAGTGACTTTCATTTTGATCTATCATTTATCCATGGTTACATTACCTCTATTGTGGTTCATCTTGTTCCTTCAATCGGTCATACCATCTCATTCCAAATCAAATATTTTGAAAATCCAAAAAAAAAAAAGAATTTCAAAAATCCTAAAAACATCAAAAAATCCATCAAAATCCAAAAACATCAGAAAATCAAAATCCAAAAACATCAGAAAATCCATCAAAAATCAAAAGAAAATCAAAATATCAGAAAATTCATGCGAAAACATTCATAAAATCGAAAACACAAAAATAGAGTCTACATCAGTCAGAAAATGGAGTCTATGCCGGTCGAACTACGTGGTCTCTGCGTGTATAACGTAGGCAAGGCTAATCTTTGATCAGCCCCCGAGGCCCCTAGGATAGGTCTTTAGGTTTTTTCTTCGGTCAAACATTTGAGAATATCATGCACACATCAGCACACACAATTTCAACATCGATGATCTAATCTGAATAATGATTTGAAAATACTTTCAAGTAGAATTTGAATTGTTGTACTTTTCTTTTGCTTATCATTTCTTTGGAGCTACTTGATGATGTATTGAACTAGAGAATCAAGGAAGGAGAATGATACTTTTCTCTGTTTGTTGTTTGTGAGTTAGTCATTATTATTTTGTGAATTGTCGCGAGAAGTGCTCTACCAAGTACCATGGATGACATTCCAATTCACTTAAGAAAATGATTAATTCTTGTCTGTTTACACAAGAAATGCTCAGGTCATCTCGGTTTAATTGTACCTTGATGCTTGTGTTCGCTTGCAATATCAAAAATCATGAAAGTACTCAGGCCATCATTGGTCTATCTCATATCATTGATGCTTGTATTTTCTTTCAACATTTTTAAAAGCTCAGTGATGATACAAAGCAAAATCAAAAGATTATTGAAATGACACTTAAAATTGCATGGTTAAAATAGATTGCATCCATATTAGTCTTGCATATGCATTTATAGATTGTTTCAAAAGCTACCAAATTTCAATCTCAAAAGCTACACGTATTCCCTCTCTACATCATATCACCATCTCTTCAATATTTCTTAGGATATCATCTCTTTCTGAATCATTTTCTTTCATTTCAGTCATCTCAAATTCCATCCAATCTTAATCTATTAATTCTAGCACAAATCATTTAATAACATCCTTGGTTTTGTTCCCAACCTTGTTACAAGCCTTTATCCAATTATCATCATCATCATCATCATCATCGGGATGTATCCTTCCCTATCATTTTGTGTTGTTTCGGGATGTATCCTTCCCTCAATCAACAACACTCTTATCATCATCATCAATCAATCTTGGCTTGCAACTTGACCGGGGCAACATCACGTTTATCCTTGAATCCATTTGTGCTTACTTACTTTTCATCTTCTCCTTCCATTATCTCTTCCTCATCCCATCTCCTAGCCTATTCATCATTTTGCATCATCAAGTCTCAGTACATTAATCACTCCTATACTGGGGCATATCATATCAATCAAAGAAGTCCAACCACATTGCCTAATCAAATCTAAATCAGCTCTGATGAGACTTTGATCAAATCTTGTGAGCATCTATCATTGATCCTCGCCTATCATGAGGTCAATTATCAATCAATCATTGAACCTCGCCTATCATGAGGTTAATCAATCATCAATCTATCATTGATCCTCACCTATCATGAGGTCAATTATCAATAATCTATCATTGAATCTCACCTATCATGAGATCAATAATCTTCTAATCTATCAAGATCAACAATTAGCTGACGTGATCATCAATCATCATCATAATCAACTGGAGGAATCAATATTTCTTTATTGGGAGATAAATCATTTTTCTATCATCAAATCATCATCATAATCAATCATAAATTCATCAATTTATCTCCCTATGGGGCATATATCGCTATCATTTCAAAATTCAACATCTAGGGAAAATCAGGGGCATATCTTAAAACTTTTCGTCAATACTAGCAGCTGAGGCAAAATTTTCTTTGAAGCAATGCGTAAACACATCACTTCAAAGAGGGGCAAAATGTAGACACCTAAAAATGGTCTGGAGAATCTAATTAATTAAATACGACTTATTTGATTAATTAATCTTAAATTCATCTACTTAGTAAATAAATAGAAATATTTATTTATATTAAGTTCATTATTAATTCTTCTATTTTATCATATTATTTCCCTCTTAATTAAATAAACAAAATTAAATACTTTGTTTTATTTAATTATTATCATTATTATTTCTTCTATACTTTATCCATTAATTCTATCTTAAATTAAATACACATCTTCAATAATTTGTGTTATTTAATTACCTCATCACATTTCTTCTTAATTAAATAAAGATATCCTAGAATCTTTAATTTAATTATCATATTCCTTTTATTTTAATTTAATAAACAACTTCTATAGTTTGTTTTATTAAATTATTTATTCCTCTTTTGCTAAATTTAAATAAACCAAAAATATTTAAATAAATGCAAAAATCATTTACCTCTATTCACTCACCAATAAAATTAGATTTTTTTAAATCTAATTAATTCAACTATCATTCACGGGAAAAGCTTCGGGGACAAACCTACAGGAAATCCTCTCAATCTTCTTTCCTCTCATCTTGCTTGGTGTTTTCATGGGGAGGAACAATCCTCCATGATCAGCTCCACCTTCTCATCTCATACCATTCAATTCTCCAGATTGAATCTCAACCTCTGTTAAGTTATCCCTTCACAAATATGTGCCATGAAAGCTATAAATACAGGTTGTTGGCTACAAGAAAAAGGATCCTAACTTGTGCAATCTTACTCTGCAGGTTTTCCAAGCATTCAAGCAATCAAGTAAATAGAAGCATTCATCCAACATCCATCAAGCATTCATCAAGCATTTTAATTCATCAATTATGGCTGTTTACAGTAGTTTCTTTCTCAGAAGCTTTGCTGTAGAATCATCTTAGTTGCATTTAGGAATCATGTTAGTTTAATTCTTATTCTCTAAGTGTCATTTTAGCAATCAATTAGCTTCTAGAATCTGAGAGCAAGTTGATTAAAGAAATCTTTAGAGTTAGAGAGCAATAAGACAGATTTCTGAAGGTTCATGTGTTTAAAATAGTTTAAATTTCTTGAATCTTAGATACAATGTCTTATTTAGAAGTGTAGATGCATTGTTAATTTGTTTACCTCATTCTTTACACTTCCACTAATAAGTGTGGTCACACACCTTGCATTCTCCTTAAGAAAATGTATGATCCTAGATGCTTTTTCTTTCCTCCAAGTGCAACATGCACATGTTTTGGCTTTTGAGGAAGGCTAGTTGTTACATGGGTCATCTTGCATGAATTGTGCCTAGAAGTCCCAAAAAATGGCTATGTCAAAGTTTCAAACTTCCAGGCTTTCACTTGTTTGCATACCCACATGCCTTCCCTATCACTCCCAATTATCTATCTTTTTCACCCCTTATTTCCATCACTTTCCCAAGTGTTTCGGGTTTCTACCATCGGCCTTAGCCCTTAACCCTTATCACTTCTCTTTCATAAACCTTAAGTCCTCCCCCCAATCACTAAAATTTTGATGAAATCCTGAAAAAATGGGTACATCTTAAATTTTAGGACTTCGAGGATCAACCATCCTCCTTACCTCTTATCATCTTTCATCTCATGTGTTAATCATTCTTCTTGATCCCCAATCCCCGACACTTTCAACTTTTAGTGATCCGACACTTTCAACTTTTAGTGATCGAGCCTTCACCTTATATTTTGTCTTATCTTTGTGATAAGACATAAGGTCCCCATCTAATCCTTGATCCCTAATATCTTCGACCTTAGGAGATTGGGCCTTCCTCTTATCCTTTATCATATTTTGCAATAAGGCATAGGCCTTCTTCTCGACTTCTGACACTTGATATGGGGCCTTTTTTGAGGTTTGGAGCTTCAACATTCTCTGTATCCTCTTTTCATGGATGCAATAAGTGATATCTAGTACTCATGATGCCTGACGAAGGTGCTTTCTTAGAGACATGGACCATTTAATGCTCATTATAATGGATTTTTTGGGCCCAAAACTTTGGTGATACTCTCAAATGACATGTTTTATGGTTGTAAATGTCATGATTAATGCCCAATGACTCTCCTTAGACATCCAATCCTAGCTTTTAAGGTGACATAGAAGGAATTTAATGCTTTGAGTATGATTTTTGAAAATATTTGTGATGGTCGTGCTTCATTTATTACCTACAGGTGTCCCTCTTGTCGATGTTTCATACCTAGATAATGGATTTCTCAGGTGATCATCCTTTGTTGTGCATACCTAGGAGACATTAATGTGAAGACATGGTGGGGTTAGAAGAGCGTTGGAAACTCTTCTTGGGCATAATATTTGAGTCCCTCTCTTGTATAAAGGGTGACCTTATGCTCATTAAAAGGGTTCCTCCTTGTTCTTCTTAAGTTTCTCCACTAGAATTATGCAAATTTTTGTATTCTGCAATTGTAAACTAGCTTTTATGCCTCTATATTAATGAAAATTGCTCATTTTACCTCTTCTCTCTCTTAGACATGTGTATATTTCCCTTACCTTCATGTCTGAGTGTGATTTTATTATTTTCTATGCATATATGTTGTGTTAAATTGGTTAGTAGGTATTTATTGTGAATGTCTTCCTTTCCTTCTGGCATCTTGGAAAACCTTAACCTCCATATTTTCCCTTGGAATTCATTTAAATAGATAAATGCATAAGTCCTTTTGGTTACTTTCATTAATGATATGTGCAACTTTTGAGCAAAAGAAACATTTTTGATCTAGGTGTATCACCTCCCTTTTCCCTTTTATGCATTCCTTCTCTCCCTTTTCCTCCATGAATTGTTAGAGTAGGGTTAGTGGTAGGATTCCATGTGTTGGGTTGGACCAACACATCTACACTTAGGTTAGAAAAGAAATATATCCTTCTTTGAAGACCTGACCTCATCTGCAAGGTCCCACACCTTGAGGTCAGTTCCATTGTGTCATTGGAATGTTAAACCTCGTGTTTAGTAAGGTGTGATTTCATGTGACAACAGTTTCTACTTCTTCCTATAACATTTATCTCATCTTATTAATGCTCTTGAAAAAAAACTCAATAGATTCAAACTTAGAGAGGAATTCTTCCTTTATATCTTGTCATTCTTTGTCATATTGAGAGCACTTCATATACAATTTTAGTGCATTATTTCTTAGTGTCCCTATCAAATCATATAGTTTAGCTTCATTATTTTGGGTCCCATTTCTTCTCCAAGAAAATTATAACACAATGATGTATTTGGATTATTCATTAGTGTCTTTTTTGAAGATAGGTAATTTCATGTTGTATTCCATATCAAAATAATGTTCTCCAGATCTATTTGTACTAGGCCAAGGTTTTTCCACATATTTTGGTGGATTATCAGGTATGATATTGGATTTATTTATTTCCTTTCCTTCATTAATTTGCTTCAAACAGTTATTTTTTATTTCTTTATATCTCTCTAATTCAATTTCAAAGAACTCACTTCCCAATTTTTCAATACAATCTCTTATATTTTTTTATTATTAATTTTATCTTGTCCAATTTGAATTGATATATACACCCTTTGCAATTACTCTTCTTATCTTAACAAGCATGAGGGATGACTCTTGGTCCAAGGGCCTACCTCTTTATTTGACAGTCTTAACTTAGGAGATGAATTTTCATTAGTTAATAATAGTTTGTCAATTAATACAAGGTTTTCCCACCCTTTATGATGTAGTAAGATCCAAGCCTCAATCACAAAGTGCTAACAACATAATATTCAACTCAAAAATTGTTTGAAATAACACAAAAAATCTACAAACAGTTTGATTCATTAACTATTCAACTTTTCTCCGTATTACATGGAAATTATTACCAAAATGAAAATACATCATATACAGCCATATGGGCTTATATAAACCATTACAAACTGAAATAAGACTGATATGTCTATTACAAATAGCAAAGATCAATCACAAATTGACCTCCTTCAATCTATCCCCTTCTTGTAGCTTCTAGCTCCTTTAATATGCAATCTTCAATGAGAAGTTCTTGCTGCAATAAAGCAACAACTTTCAAATATATTTGTTGTTGTACACACACCTTCAAACTTGCAATCAAACATCCTTTCCACCTTCTCCAAGAAAATCCACACCTATAACAACAACCTACACAATCTAGCCAAGAATGGCTACCAAAACCAAGTCCAAACTGCCTGTAATCTTCAAAAACAGGCTCCCAAAGCTTCTCCAGCAAAAATCCATGACCAAGTTGGGAAGAAACCTCCAAAAATCAATTCCAAAAATATTCCATAATATTAAAAAAGCATTCATGAACCCACTCCCACTAAAATTGCCAAAATTGGAGTCCATTCCTAGATTTTAGGGTAGTTTCCAATGTAACTCCTACCAACTCACCTTGGGTGCCCACTTTTTCATGAATGCTTTTAGGAAGTTTTAAATGCATAATTCAAACTTATAAATCCTCCAAATCCACTCCCAAGAATATTTATTGCCAATTTTTTCAATATTAGATAATTTTCAAAATCCCCCTAAATTGTCTCCACACTTCAAAATTGCAACAAAATAATAAAAAGGGTAATATTTAATGTTTAGCTTAATATAACTTTGCAAATTACCTCACCAAGATAATTACCTAAAAAACCTTAGGAAATTGAATTAAAATATTATTTTGGTTGATGCAAGATTGTTGGTCAACCACAAATGCTCATGCATCACTTTATTAATCAGCTCAATAGTGTTCATAGCAAGGTCCTTGAACATGTTTTAGATTTCCTTCTCCTCCACACTCTTCTTATCTTCTTGTAAATTTAAACCACTTTAAATTTTATCTTTTATAATCCCACCTTTTTACTTACCAAGTTATATAAATATTTCACACTAAAATTTATAATTTTTTATTTTATTAACAAGGTTAGTAACTGCTCCAATCTATAATTAACTATTTTTTTAGATTAAACAAATTATTTTTTATTTGAGATGCACAAGTCAAGAGTTTTAATGATGGATAAACCCTATATCTACACACATCTTCTATTGACTTATTAAATACTACATATTATTTAGTCTATTTTGTTAATATTTGTAGAATATCATTTGCTTCCTCTAGATGGTCTTTGATTTGATCAAATGTGTATCTACTATGGAGAATTATAGCTAGCATGTGTCCTTATATTTGTGGAGTGATAGTGGGTTCCATAGAATTCTTAGGTCCAATTATATCCCCCTTGATGCACTCATTGATGCTCAATTATTCTATTAGTCAATTTTCCTTGTTCGCTTCTTCTTCAATAATATTAGTAGAAATCCCCTTGGTGCACTTTAACTCCTCTTGTTTATTCTAATAATACTTACCTTCCTTAATAGTATACCACTAAGTACTCTCTAACTAGGTTTATCTAGCCATCTCCATCCTTTTCTGGTATCTTTATTGTCTCTACTAAATTTGGTTCAATGTCTTTTATTTTATGTTCAATTCTATTTCTAACTTAATCTCTCTTTACTTATTACTATCTCCTTTTCCCATGGGTTTTTATAGACTTGGCATTCCTTTAATCCTTTTATTCATAATTAATGGCTCATCCTCATCCTTATTTTAAGGGCCACATCTCTTTGGAGATCCCTTTAGGTGCCTAACCCCCCATCATGAGGCTAGAACCCAAAGATAGGTGCCTAACCCCCTATCATGAGGATACCATACATTAGGTGGTACCTTGACCCCCAAACCTTGACATTTTCACCTTTTATCCATCATTACTACCTACCCCCTACATAATCGATGGACACATTAATGACCAATTGAAGTTGCAACTACCATAAAAGGGATTTTCATGCCCAAAAATAATTATCAAATGTCAAGGGCACATATTCACCTATAAAATCAAGCAAATGATGGAGGAAAATGTAAATCCTAAGTGGGAAAAAGGGATGTTTGCATGCCTTGACCAACCACCTACTCCTTGGGCATCATTAATGTGGTAGTTACAGTTGTAGCTACCCATGGTCTTGGCATATATCTTAGTCATCATTTTGGTGTGATCTCATATTAGTGGTGAATCTCTTCCCTAGACCACTAAGTGTGCTAAGGGATATATCTTGCTAGAATTTTTTATGGAGAAAAAGGAAAAAAATGTTTTACACAAAACCCTACCAAATATTGCTCAAAAATATGTGTTTAGAAATGTTAGATCTGAGGATGAAATCCCTCAAATTTGTAGGGAACTAGAGGATTAAAACCCTTTGGTTTCATGAGTTGAAGGGGAAAAAAAAACCATTTTGACCAGTAGCATGATCTTACCTAGAGATCATGATTGAGATTCATGGTCATGAATGTCCACTACATGGGCTTTATATGATTTTTCTTTTATTAATATGGTCCAAACATGATAGTTTATTTTAGAAACCTAAAATTGACCATTGCATTTGGCCAATTTATCCCTAATTCATCTATTCCCAATCCTCGGTATTAATTAAATAATATTCTAATTATTTAATTAATCTGTCTTATTTCTCCTATTGTCATAACCCATTATCCTATTCTTCTAAAGTCATAAACCTAAGGTAAATAATTAATTTAATTATTTACCCAACCTTACCTCCCCTCCCATTATCTCCAAATAAATTAAATAAATAATTTCTATTTATTTAATTTTCTCCCTTCAAATATCCCATTCTTCATCACTTTTCATTAGCATCCTTAACCTCCACCTAATCCATCTTTGAATGGTGTGCACACACTTAATCCCTAATTAAGTTTAGTTAATCCACTTCAAATCTCCACACCACCAACCAACATTAAATTTTCCCTTTTTTAAAAAGACCGCATGTCCTTAGGGGCATGGGTTCTTTCTTCCAAAGTTACTAAAAGGAATTTTTGATTCCATCTTTGCCCTCCTCTTTTTCATAAATGGGAATTAAAAATTTCCCACTTGTCCCTTTGGAGTAAAAGGACAAGAAATGCCTTTATGGCATATCTTCCATGGTACTCTAAGGTACCCCTCAATCCCATCAACCTCTCACATTGTGCCACTAGGCACAATATTATTCTTGAGAGATCATCTCTCATCTCCACCATTGATCTCTTGATTAAAACTTGGTCATCCATCTCATTTCACCCTCAACTTATATAGCTCAACATAGCCATTTTTCAAGAATCACTCACCTTTGCATTAGAGCAACATTACTATGTTGAAATTCTAAGTGAACATACAACAAATCAACTATCATGGGAAAATCTACACAATGAGAAGGTTAACATAGTTTGTCTTCATCGAATTCTATGTTGGTTTGATCTTCTTTCACCTAATCTTGAGTGTTTGTTTGAATTTTGTGTTGTTTGGTTTTTATAGTTAGATCATTTACATTTGGCATGATTTTCTCACACACATTTTTGGTATGACAAGTGGGACTCACATCATGGGTTATATTGATCAAACTTGGTGTTTTTAGCTTTCATGTTGTGCAAGTTTTCAAGTTGAATACATCTTTGTTCAAGTAAAAGCATCATGTGGATTAGAAAATACGATAGTATTTAAGTGAATCCACTCTTGAGACCACTAAGTAACTTCAAAAAATGTGCTTTTGGAAACATGAATGCACTCTGCACTTAGGCGATAGTGCAAAAATTTAGGTAAATATTTCAAAGAGATTTTAATCCAAATCATTTTAGTGAATCTATTTCAAGAATTGTGAATCCATCTTGAACTTTGGAAAACATGTGAAATCGAGGCTTCGATGAATACATGTGTACTTAGGAAAATGTTCTTTGTGCTTAGGTGAATCTACAAGGTATGATCATATTCTTCAAAAAAATTGATATCTTTGGTACTGACCAGCTAACTTGGCCTTGCTTGTGATCATACTAACATCATTTGACAACATGCATTAGTCAAAGAATGGTCGATTTGAAACCTCTAATGTCATCTTTTGCAAGTTTTCAACCAAAGTCACTTTATTTTTATCACTAATCTAGGAACTAAAGTAGCGTAGAGGGTCAATTTACTATTTTTATTTTTGGGATCTTTTGCTAGCTATGATCTCCTCATACACCATTCAATGAACCTAGGGATAAAAAATTACAAACTAATCCAAGTCATGTTAGTTTGATCCACGAGCACTAGTTACACATATGCCCTCTCCTCGTGCTTTGTGTGAACTTGGAGATCAAATGAATCTAGTAAAATTTTCCCATTATGGCGCATGCTTGGGGATTTCATCCCCCCAAGGGATGATCTCAACCATGTGAACTAGTTAGGTATAAAAAGGGAGAATAGCTAAATTTGTACCCTAATCTAGTCACATCATGTCTAGTGAAGTTTCAATGTTTGGGTGATACAACTAGAAGTGTAGAGTTGGTATGAGATTTCTAGTGAAAGTTCCTAACCCATGCTTGTGATGGGCTAGTGTTCATGGATGTGCCTCATGTACCCTCCTGGTATATCAAGGACATTCAATTGATATCCTAAATCCCAAATCAAATCATCTAACATAATTCTTTCTTGGGAACATAACCTATCCCAAGTTAGTAATCCCCCATTCAAACTATTTCACCTTAATCTAGAAGTATAGTTTGCATCAAAATTCCCTCTTTCTTGATAACTTAGCCTATGTCAAGTAGGAAATCCATATAAGAATTTTAACATAGGATCTTGATCACAACTAAGAGGATAATATCAACCATACATCTAACAATCACCCCATCAGTTTAACTGCATCCTTAAACTTAAGAGGAACTCCATCAAGTATAAAATATAACTTATTATATCAACATAGTCCATCTCCATGTCCATTACACATTTACAGGCATAAAAACAAATGGGGCAACAATTGTCTTGGTCTACAAGAATCCAAGTGCATGAGAACCCTTACTATCCTAGTCTAGGGGGTGAGACATCTAATAAATTACATCAATTGAAGCAACAAACCAAACCTAAAATGGTGTTGCAACCCGAATATTCACCCTAATTTTAAGATTTTATAAGCAACCCCAAAATTAGCAAATTGGTCAAACTAGAAATTGAATATCAAAAAGTAATAAATTGAGGTGTAAAAATCCCTCATGATTTTGATAAGTCCAAGTTGGGTGGTATTATCAGACAATAATCCCATGAATTGGTCTTTGATAATCCATGGTGTAACCTACTATCACAAGCAGAGGATTCAATCCTTGGGAATAACATATTGGGCCAAATTCCATCCATACATAATTATATCCCCACATTACCTACCACACCTACCTTGGTCTTAGGTTTTAATCTCATTCCCACTCCCACCTCACAAATTTCACTCAACATACCTTACACACCCATGCAATCTTCCACACCTTGAACCGTTGTCTAGGTTCCTAGGTTTTTACCCCATATCTTGATTCCCATTTTTTCCTCCATCCCATCTATTGGCACATTGCAACCCCCTCTATCCCAACATATCCTTGCCGCTTCACATAATCTTCACTCATATACCACATCTCAATTCACATACATTCCCCAATCTTCTTCATGTTACCTCCCTCCAACACATTCATCTTTCATCCCACAACCCTCTTCCACTTATGTACCTCAAACACAACCTCCTCATGTCCCTCAATCCTCTTGCATTTCACAGTCATCCACATCCTATGCCTCACATATATCTCATGTATCCCCCACTTCGTATACATATCATACTACCCAACCTCATTCATCTTCATATCTCCATTCATTCACTTAAATCCATCATCCAATCCATTTCACCATAACCCTTATCCCCATGGCCAATATGCTACTCCTTCAAGTCCCCCCATCAATACAAAAAGACATGTAGGTACCATGCAACATCTAAATGGGAAGAAATTAGATTAACTCTTAAGAACCTACAAGTGGGAATCACCAAAAGGACATTCAAATTTGAAGATTTGTGCTCTGATCCCTTTGACTTGAACATATTGATAGTCCCATTCCCTCAACATTTTAAAATCCCAAAATTTGACAAATACAAGAGAAAGGGTGACCCCCCGAGATCATGTGAAAGAGTGTTCATGGCTTGTCAAGAAGTGGCATATAGTGATGAATATCTCCTCTGTCATTCTCTTGTAGTTTGGGTGGACAAGATTTGGAGTGGTTTATGCACCTCCCCCATGGCTCTGTCTCCACCTTCACTAATTTATTAAAAAAAAAATTGCACACTTTTCCTACAACATTGAACACAAGGTCACCGTTTTGGACCTTTGCAATGCTAAGCAATGTATTAGGGAAAGTTTCACAACATATTTGCAAATATGGAGAGGGCTTGCAAGTTTCCTTCCTTGACCTATGCCCAAGAAGCAATTAAACCAAAATAATGAAATATCATGGATAAGCATAATTTTAGATTTTGAATAGAAAATCTACAAAAACCATAGATCTAGTCAACATGAGTTTGAACCATGCAAGTGCAACCATCCAAAAGGAATACAAAGTTTCCTAGGAACTCTAGGCCTCAAAACAAGCTAACTCCACAACGACCACCATGTAAATGTATATAGAGGAACTAATCTATTCTAGAAGCTTCTAGGTCATCCAATGATCAACTTCATAGCTTACATACATTTAGGCCTAATAAATAGTACCTTCTAATGCCAATGAATAAAACCAAGTACTCACCATAAGCACACCAAACTATAGTCAAGGCAACCAATGGTCTCTCATGTATCTAGAGAGCCAGAACTAGACACCCAACTTGAGAAATCTGTTGCAAATGACTATAGAATGAAAGAACATATCCATCATACTATCAAATAGGAGTTCTAGGTCAATATCATGTTACATGTAACCACATTACTAACTCTATAGTGCTCCACCTTCTCCATCCTTCAAATGTCTATTATACCTTAAAAAATAAGATCAGCTACAATAATTCCACTCATAAAAGGATTAATATTTAGTCTACTCCTTCCTATAGATTACCTCAAGCTTTCTAGGCTAAGAAATATTAGAAAAAGATATGCAGAACCTCAAACATCATGAAAACATCACATGCACAAAAATGTAAGAAAATATAAATCACATGCAAATACATGCAAAATATGGAACCATTGTAGCTTTGACACCAATTGAAAGAAAAAATGAACCAATATGCACCTTCAATACTATGTAATTTTCTCAATCAACATGCTTGATACAAATACACACATCTTTGTTCATAAAGCAAAAATAGGACATTGATAATTTACATATATAATTAACACTTTGAGGATAGTAAAGTAGATTTAATATCTAAGTAGGTTTTGGTAGCATAATGGCATGTAAATTAACACATCCAAGAAAAATAATAAAGAAGAATAGATAGAAGAGAAGAGACAACAATACATGTCGAGTAAACCCTTTCAGGTAAAAAATGCCACACTTGAAAGCACCAAATCAATGTATTAATCAACAACAAAAACATGTTACAATACACTTTTAGGCTTAGAGCCTTAACATGGATATCTACATCTTGCTTCTCTAGAGTAAATCCAAAATCATAAGTCTACAACAAAAACTCCTCTTTCTACCCAAGCACCCAAATAAATAGGAAAACAAAGAGGAAACCAAAAATGGTTTTGGAAAACCATGAGCCAACCAAGGATAGTATGAAGCCTAAAGTCCATAATTTAAAGTATAATGCCCTTATTCTAGGATGGTATTTACCTCCTTTCAAAATATGCTTGTGAAATATGTCAGAAACTATCATAATGTTGGTCAAGATTCTTTGTAACCTCTCTCTTACATTCTCTTACATATGTCATTTAATATTTCATATGTAACTCTCATCATGATGACCTTACACACACCACAAGATTTTGACACATGGCCAAACCATGCCACATCAATGTGGGGTTCTTATCTCTTCATGTGAGGCCAAAAACTCACTAAAGATGAAATCCAACCATCCTCAAAATGGGATATAACTCTCCCACAAGAAAATAAAAAACACTAGAAGAAAAAATAGGAAGTACATATAAAAATATTATAAATGAACACTGGGAATGCAAGGTTGAGACACCTTTCACCAACAACAAAAAATAAAAGAAGCTACTGAGTCTAATTTAATCTAGAATATAAGAAATTGTTAAAAAATCTAATCTAACCAAGAAGCAATATAAAAATGTTACATTGCTTTTGTAATATGATGATCTATTTAATAATTTAAGCTACTTTGTAAACAAATTTTTCTAGAAAATTAAATAAAACTAGGGAATTGGTTTGAAGTTTCAATGGAGCTTCTTTGAAGTTGTCATAATTTATGTTCTTAGAAAATCCAACTTTTGTTGTTGTATCTTCTCCTCTTTGTCTTTGGGGTACTCCTCTTGATCGAAGGGAAGATCAAATGATGTAGATAGATTGAGATTACTTGGAGGAAAGTATGGAAGCTTCAAAACTTCAAGTTCTATATAGGAATACTCAAATCTCAAAAATATATTGTGATGAATCTTGGGTTTGGCTTAAAGGGAGGTTTACTAACTTATGAAAGTGGGATCATATTCCTATTTAGAGAGAAAAAGATACAAAGCTTCTTTGCTAAATCATATAGAGGCTACCAATTGTAGGCAAGATTACCATATAGATGCATGATGCATGGGGTGTTTAAATAGGAAAAATGTCAACCAATCAATAGGAGATGACAATCACTAAAGGGGAGAAAAAAAATTATGGGGAGTGATTCATGTCATTAGGACTCCAAGGGATTATTAGTTAGAGGCTAAATGAGAAGATAAATTTGAAACTAGAAGGTTCACATGTTGAAAAAATATGATAGGGTCACCCATTTCAAAAAGGTAGGTTGTTTGTTATACTAGGTCAAGTTTCCTAGGCAACCAACTAAACCTAGGTGTCCCATGTGACCCTAAGGTCTCTCAAGTGCCTCTACAACTAAAGGATCAAAATATTAGTTTTAGAAGGAAAGAATATGTAAGTTGGGATGATAAGCACATGGGGGAGGGTCCTAAAGCGGTAAACACTTTGATCGAGGTGAAGAAGCTATGAGGAGTATTATTCATGCCATGCACATCATGCATTAAACCATTGAATCATCGTTGGAATATCATTTAGGCCTGCAAAATTTTAGGCACTTACATATTTGATGATATAAAATAAATTAGCCATTTTTCCTTTTATACATCCTAACATGTAAATTTGAATATTTCATGCTTGAGTCAACAAGTAATGACTAGCTAGAGGCAAGCTATTTTGGGCCCATGACAATTTTTTTTAGGAAATGGGATTCAAGCCCATATGTGGTTCTGGATCAAGTTTCGTGTCATGCAATCTTTAATAATGACTAATAATAACAAATTTGAGGGTTGGGCTTGGGACGGTATAAATAAAGACTTGAAATTAGATACAGTATAGGTTAGATGTCAACTTTTGCATAGTAACATGTCATTTAGACACTATACTACTGCATTAGAAATGAAGGGTCAAAGTCAGTTCAAAACAAATGGGAAAACGAGTTAAAGGAAATGATTTTTGGAAAAAATATTAGAAGAAAAACTTTTCAAAAAATGTTAGAGGGCACAATTTAAAAAAAAAAAAACATTAGTAGACACAATTTTGACCTTTACAACAATGTATAGCATATGCTTAAAATAGTTTAGAAGGTAGGTATAGAATTGCAAGTTATGCATTTTTATCCCTTACACATATATTTAACTTCTTTAATTTGAAAACATTCTTAAAGAAGTTAAAGGGATCATAGTGCTATTATAGTAAGGCCCCATGTAAATGCTTAACTATTTGTGTTGCTTAATTTCTAGTAACATAGGTGGTCCCATGTAAATTTTTAATTAAGCACAAGAGATAATTTGAAATCTTCTCCTATAATGGTGAAGATATTATATGTTAGGGATTGGAATTTTCGTTGTGGATATATAGAGAGGGCTGAAATTATGCATCCATTGCTTAGCAAAATAATGTCATATAGCTACACATCTTTTCTTCCCTTATTTTATACATATTTTTTCTCTACTTTTTAAAAAAACTTAAGAAAATTGTATAATTAAAAAATTTCAAATTTTACAACCTATTAAAATTAAATAAACAAGTGCCATGTAGCGGCGAGTACTTGCCTTCATAGTATTGTAGTAAAATTATTTGTTGCAAGGCAGGTAAAGAATGTATCATTTAATTGATAAACAATTTGACATGACATAGCAATTTAGAGGCAAGTTAGTAATAGTTTGAGATCAATAAACTCTGCAAACTTAATCTATTCTAGAGAGTGAATGTTAAGTATTAATTTTATAGTTGTACATTTTAGATTTATATAGTAACATTATATAAATATATTATTAAACATTTAATTAAGAATATTTGTTAAAAATAAAATTATTTTAATATAAAAACTATTAACTTTAGACATTAAATTAAATCAAATTAATAAACTAATTATTGTAGACATTACTTACTTTTAGTAAATAAAAAAATAAGAAAATACATCACTTATAATAACAAATGCCTATATTCTAGATATGCATGTCTATATATTCTATCTCAATGGGAGGAAATAGAAGTTTCATATTAAATACAATTTACATATATTTTGTAAATACTAACAATTGCATCTTGGTGTGCAATGGGTACACCGAAGAGGTGTGGAAGGTTAATTAGGAAAAAAATTGGTATATATTTTGCATTAATATGGATAAAAATTGGTATTATCTTTTGCATACATTCGTGTAGTACATGAGATCAATATGTAGGTCATTTAGAAAATAATGGTGTTTGTGCAATAAAGGTTTGAATGGAGAAGTGATAGCTTTAAACCAAGTATGCATCCTCTTACAAGAATTTGAACATGACTGAAACAAAACCTTTGAATGAGGAATATTATCATGCTCATGTTATGTTTGCAATAAAGAGGGAGAGATAGATGGGGGGAAAGTGAGAGAGAGAGAGGGGTGTAAGGAGATGAAAAAATAGAGCAAGACATAAAGAACAAAGAGAGAAGACCTGAGAAAGAGAGGGATATACAAAGAGGGAATAGGGAGATAGAGAGAGAAAAACACATATTGAGAGAGAGATGAAGACAAAGAGTTATGTAGAGATGTAGAGAGATAGAGTGACAAGAGGTAAAGGGAGAGAGAGATAAGAGAGATAAAGGGAGATATATATTAAGAGAAGATAGATTAATGGTTAAAATTGTATCCATAAAATCTAACTAAATCCTCTTCTATTGTGTTGTGATAGATGAAATACCCTATTATGAAGCTCCTATTTCGACACAATTAAGGATAAGGTAGAAAAAGATTTGTGAGACTAAAATTGTATGTGTTGATTGCATTTGCTTTGAGATTTTCCAAGGAATTCTCAACAAATCTATTTTGTGGATATTCTATTATTTTGGAAAGTCATGACAACACTTCATTACCTAGAATTCTACCAAACAAGTTGCCCCTAAAGAATTTGATCACTTTGAGTTTAGGATCCAAGTGCCACCCATTAGATTCAATTTGACAATGTGGATTTGTCTAGTTGCTTTCCAAGTAGTGTAGGTTGCATGTTATAAAGCTTCATTACTTCTTACCCAAAAATGATGGTTGAAGTTCTTTCTAGTTGATGCATTGACAAAGACCTAAGTGTAGGATAATATGTAGGTACAATGGATACCATATAGCATAGAATTAATTTTTTGAAAGTATTTTTAGTGGTAAGCTATGTTGCATTGTATATTTAACTTGATACTAATACAATTTTGTGATGGTAGAAATGAGCCCTTCTTTTGTAGTGAGATGAAACGTTCATAGTTTTGTATGGTAAGTTCTAGTTCTTTGGTGTCTCAATACATATGTATCAGAAGAATTATTAGCTATCGAGATTAGAAATTACTTATGTGAAAGGAACTCTTAGGGAAGCAATGGCCATGAAAGTAGATCCAACTTGCTCTTTTAAATAGAAGATGCCCTTTTAGTACAAATGTTGCATTTTATTGTTCTTTGGTGTGTCATTAGTAAAATACGTGCAACATAGAGAGGTAGAGCATGAAGAAGACAGAGAATAGATATAAAGGGAGAGAGAGAGAGAGAGAAAGTAGGAGTTCAATTTGGGCTAGGTTTTAATTAGCATTATGATTAAAATTAAGGGCAAATGCTCATTTACAATTAGAGTTAGGGATCATTTAGGGTTATAATAAAATAATAATAATAACATTATATAATAATATTCATACCTATGTAAACCCTTTTTAATTCCACCCCTAATTGAAATATAATTCTAACTGTAATCCTAAACCTGACCCTAACCCTATTCAATCCTCAATTTGGGTTTGATTTATAATTTGGTTAGGGTTACACTTTTGTGGTAAAAGGTTGGAGTTACCATAGGTTTTGATTCTATGATAAATCTTGGGATTAGGGTTATGATTGGTGTTCAAATATACTAAGTGTTAGGGTTCACATAGGGTTATGATTAGAGTTCAATTATCATTAAGATTCTAGTAACTAAAATTAATTATAAAATCCCAATATTATTTAAACATAATTAAACTAATATATCACCGACCCTTAGACTAACCCTAACCCTAATTGAACCCTAACCCCAATTCAATCCTTATTGAATGCCATCCTTAATTGAACAAAATTAATAATTCTTTTAAAACCCTAACCCTACCTCTTATTCTAAACCTAACACTAACATTATTTGAAACACCAACACATAAATTATTAATCAATATTAAATTAAATAATTAGGAAAAATAAAGTAATCCTCACAATTGAATACTATCCTTAAATGAACCATAATCATAATCCTTTTAAAGTATTTTAAATTAATCTAGATATATTTTATCAAAACATATATTTTTTATTTTATTTAGATTATTAAATTAAAGTGAAATAATGAAAAAGATGTCTCAAATATATTATTAAAATTAAATTATTATTATTATTATTATTATTATTATTATTATTATTATACTTATTATTAATATTATATTATAGTAGTATTATATTTTTTTATAATATTCTAAATACTATGGTCTTATTAATAGTACTATTTTTTTATTTTTTCTTATTAATATATTATCAATTATATCATTATATTATGATATACTTAGTAAATTATTATATTCTTATTATATTATATTATTATATATTATATTCTTTTATAACCATAAGCCTTTGAATGAAGCCTAATTGAAATTGAATTATATTTGAATCATAACCATAACCATAATTGTAATTTAATGATAACTAAACCTAATTGTAAGCACACTAATAAATAAAGCTAAAGACTAACAATTAGTCTATAACCCCAACTTTGAATTTGTAATTGAATCATGATGCTAATTCAACCCTAAAACTAACCCTAATACAAATCATAACAATAATTAAAACTATAATTTAACTCTATTTATATTATTATTATATTAATATTATATATTGTTTGTATTATTTTTATTTTTATATTTAATTTATATTACTAATTATTATATTATAATATATAAATATATTAAATTAAATTAAATTAAATTATTAATTTATTATATTATATAATATTATATTATATTTATATTCTATTATTATATTAGTTATTTGATATATATAATATTCATAAGTTTAATTAAAATTTTAAATAAAAAACAGCTTCCCCATTGTTTAGGCTCTTCATACAAATTCTCATGGCTTCAAGGGTAAAAAATAAAATAAAAAATTCCAAGTGAAAATGTAATGTTTGTAATTTTGCGAGCTTTAAAAACATAATAAAATGGAATGCAAAGGTTTCGGGGGCATGCAAGGAGAATAGGAGCGAGAAACTCTATGCAACAAGATGCTTTGTGTTATGTTGAAATCTCTGCCTAATTATGAAACCCTACACAAATAAAAAATTGGTGTAAAACCTTATGCAAATAATAAACAACATAAAATTAGTAGAAAATATTTTGAAACTTAAAAAATCCGACAGAAAAAATCAACGACTATAAACTTTTCAATCATCTTGTATCGTATTTAAACGATGTGTACCATTGATCGGCTAACTTGGCTCACTCTTCTCACATAAGATATGCCTTCGACATAATTAACATATTAATACAAAATTTACATAATCATTTAAAATACATGCTTATATTCTAGCCTAGTGGAACAAACATACATTTATCTATAATTTGTAAATATTAACATATTAATACAAAATTTACTTAGTCTTCTAAAATACATGCCTATATTCTATCCTAGTGGAACAAATTGGTAGTTACACACATTTGTTTATGTTGGATAAAGTATAATAGCACCTTATATTTATAATACCTATAATTTAGCTTTTGTAGCTTAATTTATATGGAAGCAATGTAAAATCCATTCCCGCTACAAGTTCTGTTCATCAAATGTTCCGCTGCCGCAATGTTCATCAGCACCGGCAGCAAATATTTCAGCATGTCCGTCGAGGAAATATCGGTAGCCATCCGGAAGGGTATTCTTTGTTTGTTTCAGTTTGATCGAACAAACGACTGCCATTAACCATTGTCAAAGAAAACAAAACCGCCGCAACGCCCGTCAGCGCCTTTAAACGGCAATGACTAATTCCGAAGTGCCCAGCACCAGCACCATCACGTCGCAACACCCGGTCAAACGCAACGCAATGGCACAAACAATGTTCCATCAACAGCACCTGGTTTAACGCCGCCAACGCGCCGCGACCGCGAAATATCAGGTATCCATCATAAGTTTCGGCATAAACAGCGTCCCGGCAGCATAACCAGCGTTCATCGGAATCAAACTGCACCGTTTTTGTTATCGGTACTTGTTGAGGGTCATGTTTGCCTGGCTGGATAATCCCGGACGCACAAAACAATCTGATTTTTAATTTTGGTTCGATCCCGATCTAATTGCTTCCCGGAATAGCCGCGAGCGTCAGCGATTAAACGCAAATAAACCGTCTGGAAAACTCTGGCGCCAGGAGCAAAGACGGCTCCGGCGACTTTAGATAAATGGTGCCGAGATGGCGATCTGAGTGCTGATAGACCTGCGGGAAAGCAGTAAGGAAAGCCGATGACCATCAATGATAAATGGCACCTTAGTTCCATTCTTTTCATCTCAACTGGATATCATGATTGATATTAGAGAATAGGTGTAATTGGTGCACAACCAACTAGTCCAAGATAGTAAAGCCTTATGTTGTTTTGGAAGGCGAGAGGTTTAGAAATGAATTAGTTGACATGATAAATAAATTTGCACATACAAGAAGCCTTGATATGTATGGGCTCTACTATATGTTCAAAAATTTGGGGTTTAAAAACTTGAAAAATTATCAAGCTAAGTTGGGAAAGCTACATGACAATGTGAGGGTGCAAGGAGGGACTAATGGGTTGGTTGTGACTTCACCACTTAATGATATAACATGGATATTATTGTACACAAAAGATGCCATTTTGGGGGTGGTGTAAGAAGAAGAAGATGACTTGGTACCTTATATACTTAGCTTTTGTAAGGTCTCCATCTCAGGATTTACTAATGGCTAGCCAAAGCTCATAGTCTTGGACAAATTGAAATAACAAATTTCTCTAGATTTGATGAAGGACATGGTGATTGTTGCCACAAGGAACCCATACCATATGATTTCTATATCCCAGTGGATTGAATCAAGCCATTTTCCTAAAAGCGAGTAGAAGCTTCTTCACCTTGGCCTTATTCCAAACTTTTCCCTGCACAACCTCATAACATAGTGGTGTGAGGACAACAACATACCATTTTATGTGAACCATGGAAAAACTAGGGAAATACACATTTGTAGAAGCTAGGTAGCTCTCAAGGCCATCAAAATGATGGCAATTTTTATTGTTGTGGAGTTGGTGTTGGGATCACTAAACATACAAAGATAAACACTGTTTGACTCAAATTACTGATCAAATTGATGAACAATTGTTTATGCATTATAAAATCTAGAACAATTTTATTTCTAATTTCATCACTCCTATATTAAATTCACTACATAAAATTAATTTTTTTTATCGACATACAATGACAATATACATTTTACATATCTTCTTTCAATTACAAAAATATTATAAATAAATTTACCACATACAAGTTAAAAATATAAATACATTTTTGAAAAAAATGTTTTCTTCTTGAGTATGGCCTATGGGCCAAAAAATTAACCGTGCAGCCGCATGAAACGACTTCGTTCCAAGAGCCTTATGCGGTATTAACGGTAACAGTCTCTTCGTTAGACAAACCAAACGCGAGGAGCAGCAGGCTTGGGCATTCAAAAAGCTGTCAAAAATCCTTGTTACCATAAATGAAGCCTTATCGACGAGATCATTTCATCTCTTCTTTAAGACAGGTAACAGTACATACCATTTCTCAGATATTTTTGTATGGACACTTACAATTCTTGCAGTGCAATGTTGCCAGATTAAAACAAGCTCTTTAAGAGTTCAATGCAAGTTTGTCTCTTAAACCATGAGTTCTTGTGTACGTATTTCTTTTCCACTAATATTTGTTGTTTGGGGACATATTGGTTTATTTGGAGCATATCTAGAACTTCATTTTTTCTCAGCATTCACATACCTTCAAATTTCTCCACTTCTGCATAAAATTGATAAACTGTGATGGGTAAATTAAAATAAAAGATTAAACACATTTCCTGTAACTTGCCAAGAATATAATGTCATGAGCATCAAATTCAGAGATAATTACCTTAATAATCTACTAATCTAAATATTAAATCAAGACGGTCGCACGCAGCTCAGGAAATTTAAACAATTTTGTAATCGAGTACACATGCTTTCATACGCCCACAACCGTTTTGCCCTGAATATGTTAAAACTTTTTTTTTTAATTAAAAATTTAAAGCTCTTATTTTACTTTATTTGTGAGAATCGTCCTAAACGAGATTCAATCTATTTTCTGTGGTAGGTAGAGCGCAGAATTACATCGGAATGTCCATCCAAAAGAACCCCAAACAAGGGAAAACTGAATTTGGGAAACAGCGATGAGGGTTTTGGAAGAAACCCCGACAAGAGTTTTCCAAAAAAACCTGATGTTTCTCTTGCCAAAAGGCACAAAATGATTACAAACTCAGAAGACAAATCTGTACCCACTTCTTCAAAATTTGAGAATGACAGCAGGGAAATGCAGTCCAGCATAGTATCACCAGATGAACAACTCAGTTTCGGGTCGCCAATTATGGGCTATAGGGCACAGGTCTTCATGGATGCCTCGCCCTCTTCTGGTGAAAGTGAGGCAGCTGCAGAATTTCTTTCTCATCCGTCCAATCAAATGTGGATGAATTCATCAGGAGAACCAGAGGCTGAAACCTGGGAAGATTACCCAGATATTGGTGATAGTAAAGAATATACAGAAAGAGAATCTGGAGGTTTTGATGACATTGTTGACCTATGTAAGCTTTTGAAGCTTGATGGGGACTGTTTACTGGCGCCCCAAAAATCTCATCAGACCCCTGAGATGGATGAACCCGACGGGGTTAATATGGAGTATCAAGTCTCTTCATTCTATTCTAAAGTTGCACAGATGAAGGGACCGAAGTCGGAGAAGGAAGTTCAAGCTTTGGATGCTTGGATCCATCATTTTGTAGATCGGAAGAAGGAACCGTTCAGGCTAGCTCATCTTCTTCTTGCCAAGGTTGCTTCACAACATATATTAGGTGAGATGGATTTTCCAGAAACCGCACAAGAGTTCTTGGTTAGTTGGCCTTCAACTTGTTGTAAGCATTTAGAATGTTGCAGATGATCATATTCAATTCATGCTGAAAATTCTATCTACTCTTCACAACAGAGCTGAATCACCACCCCTTCTTTCAGTGCTATATGCAGCAGGATGGACACTAGTCATTAAAATGTATATGGTAAAATTTATGACCTATTGTTTTTGCCATTTGGCTGGATTTTCAAAAATTAGATTGGTCAATTTGCAAAATTTTATAACACAAACATTAACAAAAAGATGAGATACACCTAAACCTACAAGTATTAATAGTAAAATTTATTTTTTTCCCTCAAACATCAGGATATAATACCTATATTTATTATTTTTGGAAAGGGGAAGATTTGCCAACTATTTTACACTTGCAAAGAAAATTCTCAAATCTTCACTTGTTGAACAGCATTTGTAGAAACGATGGCATCTGATCTTGGATAAGTTTTTTCCATGACTTCACTGAAACTGTATGGATTGAATCTAAACTTGAACATTGTGACTTCAAATGTAATTTGACATAGATTATGAGAGTCTTGCCCAAGTTCAATATTTTGGACAATGACAACAAAATCCTCATACATTTTTGGTTTTACAGGTTCAGAAAAATGTTAGAATTCACAATCTTTATTATTTCTTCCTAATTAATTACTTTTGTATTAAGCTTTATTAATAAAAGCATTGGACACATGCTTTGTAAGTTGTCGTTTTGCTAAACTGGTTCATCACACATGCTTGGGAAGTAATTGTTCATTTGGGTAGAATTAGTATAAATAAAAATAAAGGGTTTGATAATAGAATGAATCATCCATGAATTATATTGTATGGAGCACTGCTCTTGGAGGTTGCCCTCTTGAAGGCCAATGATATATTGTAATGTGAATTTGTCAGTTAAATGCAGTATGATTCTTGTGTTTCTATATGCAACATACATTTTTTGTATTTCTGTTATTTGACTAATCTCTTGCAAGGACCATATCATTTGGTATCAAAACTCTTACCAAGGCGATGTTTTGTTGCAGCATATTTTGCTTAGGGCCTTATATGACCGTCCATTGCATGTTATCACCTTAACCTCTTGGGATCTTGGTGATCAAAAAGTGGATAGAAATAGTGGCAGTAAGCTTTTGTTCCAAATTTTTTTCTCGCTCCTATTTTTCTTCATCTTTAGGGTAGAAGCCTTGTACCAAGGGTTTTTAAATATCATAGAAGAGTTTTTGTTTTGGGCTGAGTTGGATACTCCATATAGGATCCAATGAAGGTTGGAGGGGTTGCCCTCCAAAACCACACCATCAAACAACCTTTGTATGCGGTCTTGTGCTTCCCATAGGTGTTTTTGAAACCTATCCCTAGGAAGCCAACAACCATCAATAACCTATGATGCACCAGTAAGTTGTTTTGGGAAGTTACTCACATCATACTTAATTTGTTTGGATTGGTATATTTATAGGTTTACAAAATAGACTCTCCCTTTAGAGACTTTCCTTTTTTCCATTTTGCCCTCCAACCCTAGCTTATTTGGTGTTGGAGAACATTGCCACTAGTGTTTATTGTGCAATTTCTAGTTGTAATGTGTTTAGTGGGGTTTGTTTCAATTTCTTTGCACCAAATCTGCATCATTATAGCCTAGTCAAACACATGGTTTACAACATATAACTTTCCACCTAGCTACAAATTGCAGAAATCAATTGCATTTTGAGCCCATAGGAATCTAAAATTTCAAAAAACCCAGGTAAAAAAATGGGTATTTTTGAAAATCATCATTCGATCAATTGTCTTATTATGATCCTCTCTTCAAGTTGATCTTTTTGGTATATAACTCTAGCACATATTTTTCTTAGCAACTGTGGACCGCCCCCCCTCCCTCCCCCTCCTAATGGTGAACACTTTCTCCAAGTAAATGGATACTACAATATCTGTTAAATTGGAGGAATATGAGTCTTGTATCTCCTTCCTTAGTGATGGACAAGCCTAGATACTATAATTTCTTAATTTCCTAATTGGTCATGACTCATGCCATGACTGCTTTGATAATACGAACTCTAGTTTTCACTCCATCAAAATGCCTTGGGGTTTAAAACTTGATTTACCCAAATTTGATGGTATAGACCTTGCTAGTTGGGTGTACTATGCTAAACAATATTGTACTCTCCACAGTACTCCTCGAGGGACATGGTCTCTAGTGCCTCATTCAACTTGGGAAAAATAATCAATCTAGTGGTACAAATGGTACAGGAAGGCCAATTCTAAACCTAGTTGGACTAAATTCATAGAGCATCTTTTGGTTCATGTAATGTCCCTTTCCTAAGCAGTTTGGTATGGTGGATAGTTAGCCTATTTAGTGGATTCCCATAGGCTAATGTATTAGGGATACGAAATCCTTTGGTGTCTTATTAGATGTTTATTTTTTTCCTAGTGGTTGAGTTGGTGAAACACCACTTTCTGGAGTGGTTTTGGGTGCTTTCTACAATACTTACTATTTTTAGTAAGTCCTTTTTGGGCATCATATGAGCCAGTTGTCAGTATTGCTATTTTTAGTTTGGTCGGCGGATTCAGCATTGGGTACTATTTCGATGTTTGATATAGTCTAGTGGATTTAAATTAAATAATGATAAGTTATTAATTAATAAAGTTAAATTAAAGATTTAACTTTATCTTTATTTTTAGTATATTTAATGAAGGACTGTATGCTGCCCAACTTTAAGTGGAAATGTTTTAAATTAAATGAATGGGGCCTTTTTTGGTTTTGGACACCACATTGGGGAAATAAAAGGGTACTTTTAATTTAAATCAAAAGCAAAAGGCAAAGGAGGGCATGGCTTTTGGAGGGATATAAAAGTGTTTTTTGAAGAGTTCATGGGATATGCTGGTTATGACTTGGAGAATACATTGCTGCTTGAACTTGTTCATCCTATGGCTTTGTGAGGATGTCAACC